>VDFB02062715.1:0-74061 GCA_007258455.2 Sequoia sempervirens
TGGTAGTGATTAGTTCGAGGAATCTGAAAGACTCTAAGTGGTTGATGTAAACTTTGTGTTACATCTATTATTTAGATTGCATTGTTATTTTGTTTATCATTGGTTGAGTGATCTATAAGACTTTGTGCTTATAATCATTTATACTCTTGCATGTTCTTGTTGGATAATCTATAAGACTTTGTGCTTATAATTATTCATTCTCTCGGATACTTTGTCAAAGGATCTACAAGACTTTGTGCTTGTAATCGTTCGTGCTATTGACACTCTTGTTGGATGATCTACAAGACTTTGTGCTTGTAATCATTCATGCTGTTTGAAGAATTGTTGCGTCTAAGAAGACTTTGTGCTTCTAACGTAGCAAACGGTACGTTTATGCAGATCCAATATTGATAAAGCTACAAAACGACTTTGTGCCTTCGTGAGCTTTCCCCTTTTTAATTTATTTGTTTGTTATTAATCACTTCTGGTATCTCTACGCTTCGCTTTGACGAGATAGAGATATTGGTATTACTGCTAGTTGTTAGTTTTAGGTTATTAAGAATTCGGAACTTCCAACACGTGAAGCATTGTAAACATCTTCTCTAAAAAAAGAGAGAAGGATGAATGTAACACACCCCCCCCACTTCGTGAATTTCGTGTATATTGTGTAATTACTTTTGTGATTTACTATTGTTTCTTTTAGCAGTAAGAAGGGCGCCTCCCCTTTCCGAGAGGAGAGATTCATATCTCACATAGCTGTGGCTGAAGTCCAAGTTGTGTAATCTGTCGAGAGTTGATTACATAATTTTCACCCAACACTAGTGTTGCTGATTACTTCATTTCAATTACTGGTTTGTCATTTCAGTCTTGAATATAAATGTAAGATTGTGAGGAGTTTGAGTCTTGAGAGTCTTGTTAAGCATTGAGGAAATCACATTTAGTTTTGCAGCATTGGAGGACTTCTAAGCATTCTCCTCTCTTTCATTTACTTTATTGTACTTCTCATTGAATAAGTGGAAGAGGCTGGCTTGCCGCTTATTTACTTTCAGTGAGTAGTTTTAGGGACCCTCTGACCATATGCTCGCCATCACTCGGCGCCATCTTGGTTAGAGTTACTTCAGCTCATTTTGCATAAGATCCTCTGACCAAATGCTCTCCATCTCTCGATGCCATCCTGGTTAGAGTTACTTCAGCTCATCTTGCATAAGATCCTCTGACCATATGCTCGTATACCCTAGACACATTCTTGGTTAGACTTCCTTCCAGTTCTGCACTTGCATCAGATCCTTTGACCATATGCTCACACCTTGCCCAACATCGGGATCCTGGTGTACATCCTTGGTTAGAGTTGCTTCCGCATCATTTTGGTTTTAGAGCTAACCTTAACGGGTGCATGTTGATTGTAATTTGTAATTGAAAAAACAAAAAAAAATTGCTTCGGCTCATTATACCAAATCAACTTTTACAAATTTGTCACTTCCAAGAGGTCTTCTCTAGAATCCTGTCATCTTCGTGATGAGCCTACCAGCCAATCCAAGAGATCTGTCTAACGCTTGAATTTGCAGATTGAATGGAGAATTAGCAAGTACGAAAAATGGCTAAGTCTAGAAATAAAAGTGAGCCCTGTAGGCTAGGGTCTCCCAAGAATTCAAGGCATCAGATGTCAGTTTTTGTAGTGACTATCTCCAGATGATCTTCTTAACTTCAGCCCAACTTTGCAATGGATTTGTTAGCCAGTTTGCAGGACTTGTCAAATGGCAACAACTGTTGATCGAATGGGCATGTAAAACAAAGGATGAATTGGAATGTATCAAGGAAAAAATGCCCTTGTTGGCTAGGGGAACCCATCATTTTGGGCATCTAGATATCGTTTTTGAGAGGCATCTTCCCCAACTCATCACTCAGTATCTTGTTAGCTTCGCGATGAATCCAATAGCAAGATCATGGGACCTGTCTAATGCTCAAATTTGAAGATCGAATGAAAAATGGAGGAAATGAAGTTAGTCAAATTTGGCTAACTCTGGTTTGGAAAAGTGAGCCCTCTATCACAGGGGCACCATAACTTTTGAGGTACCAGATGTAACTTCTTCGGAAAATGACATCCAAGATGTTTGTCTCAAACTTGATCAGGCTTTGTAACGATTCCATGAGCAGATGAATCTGAGTTGCTAAACTGCTAGAATCAGGAGTCAAATAGAAGGATAAAAGTCATTGTCAAATATCAGTTTAGAGCACAAAAGTGCCCCTAGAGGCCAGGGGCGCCTAGGGTTTTGAGCCCTCAAATACAGTTGTTAGGGTTTGCTCAAATGCTCATTCTGTTTGGAATGCTTCAAGCTTTCAATTGCATATCTCAACCAGGTCAGAAGACTAGCCAGTAGTTGGTAGTCAGAGATTGAATGGAGAATTAGCAAGTTGTGAAAATGGCTAAGTCTGGAAATAAAAGCTCCCCTAGAGGCCAAGGTTGCCCAAGCTTTTGACTTGCCAGATAATGTTTTTAGGGATTATGCTCTCTAGGAGATCATGTTCAGAATTGAGCTAGCTTTGCAGTGAGCCTATCAGCCAGCTTGGGAGATTTGTCATGCCGGGAAATGCAGAATAAAGGAAGGTGGAAATCAAGTTCAAAATGATGAAAATGCATGAAAGTTTGACTAAGTTTGATAAGGAAAAGCACTCCTGGATGCCAAGGGAATCCAGAATCTTGGAGGCTCAGAATTCAGAATCAGGGTTTGCAACCTCAAGAAGCTCCTTATCAGTTTTGATCCTACTCTTCAAAAAAACTGTCAGCCATTCTACTGGATTCCTCAGTCACTCATAATCAGCAATCAAACATAGGCTTCGGTGACGTTTGCAAAGGTTGAAAATGAAAATTTCAAAAATGTTTCCTAGTCTGGAGAGTAGGCGCCTAAAGTCAAACTTTGACTTTTGAAACTGAAGTGATTTGGCCACCCTATAATGGAGGAATTTTGAACTCAACTTAAAATAATATTAAAACTTCAGTCCCACCTCCTGATCGGCCTACAAAATATTTCATTTTTCCTTGCATGTGACGAATTTCTCTATGCATGTTGGTTGGCGCCCATTTGAAGGTTTTATCTTCATCCAGTTAACTAAATTGAGGTCCAATAAGATTATTGCATCCTAAATTTAGGGTATTACTTGATTGGTGTGTTGTAATGACAATTCGCACCTCTGGAGTGCGTATTGGCAACAGACACCTATGTACAATGCGTAATGACTGCTCTTCAAATTAGGAGGGGAAGCTCCCTCTTTTGCTGATATGCATGAAAAAGTAAAGTAATCTAATTCTTATCTTTTTGACTCAGCTGGAAGAGGCACAAGGTTAAGAAACCAAACACATTGCAACTAAGGTTTTTCTCTGGTTTTGCAGACTCTTAACTACAACTAGGCTAACGCTTAAATTATCCTATTTCCTCAAGAGAAACAGAGCATGAGGACTTAGGAGCAGGGAATTGGTATACAATAAAATTTATAACAGGATTTCCAAGGAGGAGAAACCCCTATCCGAGGCGTAGGCTGAAATAAAGGTTATTGGTAACAACATCAAATGACAAACTTAATTTCTAAATTCCCAAGGAGAAGGAACCCTATCCGAGGTTTAGATATGAAGCCAACTTATTGGAAACAACACTTAAACGACAATCCTTCTTTCTAAATTCCCAAGGAGGAGGAACCCCTATCCGAGGTGTAGATATGAAAGAAAAACTATTTATCAAAACATCAAATGATAAACGGTATTTCTAAATTCCCGAGGAGGAACCCCTATCCGAGGTGTAGATATGAAACAAAGCTTATTAATCACAAGAAGAATAAAATTGGGACAGCAAATTGCATAACGAGACACGCACACAATGAATGATCAAACCAACATTATATTTAACTAAGTGAACAGATACAGCATAGCAATATTGCACATCAAGGTGGGCACAACAATTTGTTATCACAGCAAAAGTTCTTGAACAGATACTGAATAGCGATATTGCACGGCAAGGTGGGCACAACAATTAGCTATTACGAGCAAAAGTTAATTACAAATGAGCAAGGATGCTCTTATTTATAGAACTTCAAGGAGTAGGGAAACCTAAAATCTCCTTGAGTTTACACTCAGTCTTGCAAGCATGCAAGATTTATTCTTAAACCTATATGTATGCAACTTAACAATTAACTAGAAAAGCATGATGGTGAGTGGGAGCGGTGTGGGAAGGAGGAAGCGCGGAGGATGTGTTTTGAATTCTACTGAGGAGGACCAGGGAGAGGACGATGGCGATGGAGATGGAGATGGGTCTGCTTTTTCCCTCTGGCTTGTCTAGTGCGATCCTCTATAGGATATTTCATTTGAGGTATGGCTTGTCTTTGCTCTAGTTTCTTTGGCTCTCTTGGCGACTGTTGATGCTACTCGGGAGGTGCTTGTGGAGGTTATGTTTTCTTTGGACCTAGTGCTTCCTGGGAGCTGCCCTACTGTGGATTGCTTCGGTGGCCTTTTTGGCCGTGTTATGGTGGATATGGCAATTTTCTTTGGCCATGGGTATGGTGGATTTTGGGCTTTCAATACTGGTTGTGTGCTCTTCATGTTGCAAGGGTGCAGGCGAGGGGGTGCAAGTTTGTTAGCTACCTGGGATGATGTTGGCGCTACTGTCTTTGTTGGCTCTTGGCTGGTGTCTCCTCTTGTGTGTGTGGTTTCGGGAGAGCCTAGAGCTATTTTATGGTGGAATTTTGGTGTTGACGGAGTGGGGAGGTCCAAATTCCCTCTGGTGTCTCCGGGCTTTGTTGTTTTCTGTTTTGGTTCCATTGCTTCTTAGCGCAAGGCTCTTTCTTTGGCCTCAGTTTTTTGTTGGACCTGTGGAATGATGTTAGGGGATTGGTGCCCCTTGTTCTATTCATAGAACTGGAGAGGAGAATTTTTTCTTGTTTGCAGTCCCCTGGGTCTGCTTGTCTTTTCGAGACTTTCTATCCTATGTTCTCCTTTTCTCTTGACTCTCCTATTGTGGGGGTCTGGTGCAATGCTTGCTGCTTCTCTGGTAGTGTTGTGAGGACTTCGGTGGTGTTTGACTATGGGGGTTCATTGGTGGATTGGTTGGAGGACTGGTCTATTCTTGGTCCTATTCGGCGTAATGGGATGGCTTGGGGGCTTTCTATGCTGGCGTGTTTTCTAACTGGTTCCTTCTGGGTTTCCCTTAGCCCATTTTTGATGTTCTTTTGGCAGTGTTGTGGTGGTATTTCTTGCCTTGGGTGTGTAGTGGGTGCTCCTCGTTTTCCTATTGTGGACCGGTGGTGCTTCCCTTGGGTTGGCTCTGTGGAGATTTGGCCTATCTTTGGCTCTGGCCGGTGTGTTGGGGTAGCTTGGGGGCTTTATGATTTGGATGTCTCTCAATGTCCTTCTTGTTGGGGCTCCCCTGTTCCTTTTGGGCCCGGTGTGCTTCTGTTATCCTTGGGCTTGGATCTCTGCTCATTTTGGTTCTTTGGTGTGCAAATTGTGGTGTATCTACGGTTGGTTGGGTTATGCTTATGGTGTTATCTTTGGGCCCAGTTGTGTGCTTTGTTTTTTGAGTTCCTTGCTTCCTCCTACCTGTACTTGATGCTTGGGCTGCCTTGGGATGTGGTGTCTTCCCTCCCTTCTGATTTCACTTTTTGTTGGGTTTTATGGCTTGAGTCTTCTATTGAGGGGGAGACTGTTCCTTTCGAGGTGGATCCTTCTTCTATTGAGGTGGAGTTGGTGGCTATAGTGTTGCTCGATAGCTCTTCTCTTTTATGCTAGCTCTTATTGAGGTGTAGCTTGTGTAAGGAGGAGAATGGTATCTTCAAAGATTTTGGGTCTCATTTCATCCTCTCTTATGGAGGTGAGCCCCCTCCTCTTGAAGTGTAGGTTGGGTTGGCGTCCGTGGTGGGAAGGTGTTGTTGGGAGGCCACTAGATTGGTGGGGTGCTGTTGCAAAAGAGCTAATTGTACAAGGATGTTTTCTTCCCTGGCTCAACCTTGTTCTTCTAATATTGAGGTTGAGAATTTGGATGGGCTGTTTGCTTTGATTGGGAACTTTAGTTGCCCTTGTTGTAATGGTTTAGTTGCAATTTGGAGCTACATCAATGATGTCTTTCCTGAGCAGATGGTTTGTTGTGGCCTGGCTAATGCAGGCGGGTTCAATGTTCACTTATGGTCTTCGAGGCCTAGTTAAAGTTGTCTAGGGATATTGTCCCTCTCTTGTTTTTTGATGCAGGTTGTGTAGTCATGCCTTCTTGATTATCATAGCTATTGTTTGCTGCTAATTGTATGCGATTTATCTTTTCTATAGCTTGCCTGCTTTGGATAGGGTACGGAGCCCTTCAAAACTGAAGGTAATGGGTTTCAGGGCCCCATCACAACCTACTTTACCTCTAATAAAAAATAGTTAACTGGAAAAACTACCTCAGTTAACTGATTCTAAATTAAACTAATTGGACCTTGCAACACACAAGTCCTTATTGATATGAGAGTCAACTGATAACTAACATCAGTTAACTAAAACTGAAAACTAAATGACAACTCCAACTGTACATAGATGACTCCAAAATAGACATGCAATGATATGTGGGACAGCGAGTTAACTTGGAAAGAAGAATCAAGTTAACTATTGTGTCTAATGTCTATCCTGAAAAGGGTAGGATGTCCTGATCTGTAGTTCACTAGCCATGATCTTGAGCAATTAACCCCTCCACGAGGTTGTTGATCACATAACCATTTGGAGATCATCACATGTCTTAACTATTAATTCACTACTTGTCAACAACTTGAGCAATCCTGGAATTATCTGTACACTTCAACTAACAGTTCATTGATTGGTAACTTTGGCAGCTCCGCAATTGAAGCAATGGCCTCCATTTCTTTTGCAACTTCACAGTTTTGAAGCTTTTCACGCTTTTCACGTTTTTCACAATGGAAAAGTGTCGCATGATGAAACTGCAAACACTTTGGTTGTGAGAAATGTACACAAACTCGTTGCACACACAGAATTCCAATGGTATTAACCCTCTAAACTAGTTTTGAAAGGCTATCAGCTATACAAGTTATGAGACTACTGGTGTTTGAGTGACTATGCCTGTCAAATTGTTTGAATCAACCCTCTAGAATGCGCTTGATGCAAATTAGTGTCAGCTTTTCTTATGAGATGTAATGTCCCCATTTTTAGCACTACACTTTTTAGTGATTGATGGCCTATTCTCGATGCGCTGTCGGCTAGTCAGTGGCAGAATTAGGGTTTTTGGTTGTATGATGTGTTCTTTTGAAGATTCAGGGTTTTGTGTGTTGGAGTTTGGTTGTTTGGATTCTAGATTCCTTCTGGGTTTTTAGAAAGCTTCGCTTTGGTGGTTCAAGCACTGCATTCTAAGCAACTTCATGAATTTACTATTTTTAGTAAATTCTATTTATAGCAGTGGTCTTGTCAGCACCGGCTCAGTCAAATTTCTTATTCTGGCAGTTCATTGGGTAATTTTGATTTTTGGCTTAAGGGGTTCAATTTGGAGAAATAAGTTATTTAAAAGTCAATAATGTTTTATTTTATAAAATAACCCCTTGCCCTAGTGATATGACTTAAAGTTGTTTTAAGAAGGGGACTTTGAGGGTGATCTTCTCATGAGGAAATATTTTAAATATTCCTAAAAGTCAAAAATCAAGCTTGTGAAGTTGGACACCAACTTTTGAGGAGAAGATAATTTTAATTCAATAAAAAAAGTCAAATATTGCCTTGATGAAGGGGACACCATTCCTAGAGAGAAATAAGGTTATTTCAAATTTGAAAATTAGGGTGCCACTTCTAGAAGCTTCTGGAGATTCCTTGCTGAGTCTATAAAAGGAGACCTCTTCTCTTCATTTTATCATCTTATGACTTGAGTAATGTTATGTTGCCGAAATGGTATTGGGATTGCTTCGAGGAATGTATGCCTCCTAGCCTTGGCTCAACTTCTTGCTTGAAAGATAGCAACTAGTGGAGAGTTAGTTTGTAGTTGAGTGAGTTTTTGTAGTGAGAGATTGCATTGTAGAATTTTTATGCATTTGTAGTCCAGTTTGACATGTTAGTGAATTTTTGGAGTTGTTGACTTCAAGTAGCTGAAAGTTGTTTTTGCTCATATTTCAAAAAATACAAAAATAATCATTTTGGGTATTGCTGCCATCTCTTTCTCTATGTAGGGCGACCATTTGTGCAAAGTGGTGATTTTAATGAAGAATCTGATTTTATCTTGTTGGTAGAACATTTTTGGAGGCCGTACTATTCTGTCTTGCCTGACAAATGTTTAGAAACAAAAATACTTCAATTTGTCAACTGTTTCTTTGTCTAGTCTTCATTGTCATCATCCTAGCATTCGTTTGCATCAAGTTTCATGTTATTCTGGCAAGTATTGAGTGAATTGTGAGCATTTTAGTGGATTCTAGGGTTGCTGGTTATGCATATTAAGTTGTTGTTCTATCATATCAGCTTGCGTAGAGTTTATCATTTGAGTTGGGTTTGGGTTGAAAGTCTTTGTGATCATTGAGGAGACATTATACTATATTGCAGCATGGTTAGACTTTCTTATTCTATGTATTTGGCAGACAAATCTCTAATTATTGTAAGCTGAATAGTAGTACTGTCAGCAATCTTACTTCTCTTTATTTCATTGTAATACCTACTGGATAAGTGGAAGAGGCTGGCTTGCCACCTATCTTACTTTGAATATTGCATTGTAATACTTAGCATCTCCATCATATGGTAGCTCCAATTCCATTTGGGGTTGGGAGGCACATTCTTGACGTTGAGTTACTTCAGCATAGTAGTTGGTAGGGATCCTCTGACCATATGTTCATCCACCTTGAGTACATTCTTGGTTAGAGTTACTCTTTCAACATTGCATTGAGATCCTCTGACCATATGCTTGCCATCATCTGGCGCATCCTTGGTTAGAGTTGAATTCTGCTTCACTTGGTTTTTTAGTGCTAACTCTAATGGGCGCATGTTGTTTGTAATTGCAAAAAAAAAAAAATTGGTTCGGTATATTTCATGAGATCCTGAATGAAGACCGATTTAGTCTTGAATTCATTCTAAGTGAGTTGTATTCTGAAAAACTAGCCTGTTGACTGTAAATACGGCTATGTTCTAACAACTTTTCTGGTGACGCTAAAAATGGCTCCCATCAAGGCTAAAAATAGCCTGCCGAGGGGCAATTTTCACAAAAAATTCCAAGACGCGGGTTTTGTACAGAAAATGATTCTAAGCAAACCCACAATGTCAAAAATTTGATAAAATGTCTTTTGACTTGGCATGCAAAGACTTTTCGAAACAAAAGTAGCAGGGGCAGTGGGGGCTGTGAGGACAATTTTTCTTGAGAAAAATTGGCACATGGGTTTTGTAGGCGCCAATGAGTTGAACACGCCCAGATCCTCCATTTTTAAAAAAGTTGAATTTTAGGCCTATTGATGTGATTTTTATGACCGCACCAATTAGCAGAACAAAGTAATCCGAAGGCTACTCCATTCTCTCATGATCAAAGTATTCCATGCGCTAAGATTGCGAGATAGATGACACGTTCAACTCCAAGGTTCCGAAATGCTTGGAATACCCTCAGTAGGTTCGTTGTGATATGCTATTTTTACGAGGGGACTTACACAATTGTTCAGGATGCTTGCAGTTGACAACAGTTTAATAACTAGAAGGGATTTTATGCGTCGCGAAAGATTTGGCAATAAGGTACGATTTTTCCTAAAACTAATAAAAAATATGCGGAATTGAATGGTTGTAGAGATTAGAAAATTTAAGTCCTAGTCTAGATCCAAGGGATATTGAGCTTGACTTCAATGAACTTCAACAGAATGTTGTCTTGCCTCCCGTTGGACAGCTTCGAAGAGGTTGGTGCAATCTTCAAGGGAGTGAAAAGATGTTCAAATCACGACTCAACAATGCAAATACCATCAAAACGATGCATATATACACATGAATCTTGACCGAAGTTAAGTCTAAAGGCATTCCAATTGACCACATAGGACAAAATTACCATCAGTAAGCTCGTTAGTGGTATGGATTGATGAAGCTCAATTAAATCAAACACAACCACCCATAATTAACTATTTGCATGAAAATTACTCTAACTTAAATCCCACTTGAAGTCGAAGGATGAAGAAACGTCACTAACTGTTCATAACAAAAGTGGAGTTCACCATTAATGAAATTCTTCTATTATGATAACCTTCATGACAATTTCTTACAAAATTCTCAAAGGGAGAATTCCCCTTCTTCTTCAAACAATGCAATGAAACTATTCTAACTATCTCTCTAGCAAAATGTCTCCTCTCTAGTCAGATGTAATGTCTCACTCACTAACTAACTAGTTTACAAATGAGGGGACTCCCCTTTATATAGCTGGCCAAGTCCAATGGATGGCTCAGATTGAGCCACATAAACCCTAGACAAGATTTTGCCCTAAAAACCACCAGAAGGTGGAGGAGTGGTGTCACTAATGAGTACAAAGATAGCAAATTCCTCCTTGACCACTATGGGCCATTAATTACCACTATCCTTCCAGAAGATTCTCGTCCATGACTTTGTTTCCATTGCTCTTTTCTCTGACCACGTAAGCTACGAATTGGGCCAGCACCAAATCAACTTCTTGCTTTGAAATTGCTGGAGTAAGGTTGAGCTGATACTCAAGGATGGCGATCATCTACTCCTGCCGGTCACAAGATTTTCTCCAGCTCTCAATGGACTCCCGCGTGCTCTGAATGATAGCTGAAAATGTAGAGATGTTCTCAAAGTCAAGTTGAGCAAACACCCTCATCTCGGAGAAGAAAGGCTGCAACCTTTCCTTCAATCCGTCTACCTCCACTTCTTCAGGAGTTAGTCTGTTGGTGAACAACACATCCAATGTATTGAGGATGCCCTCATGGATATTTCTCATTGCTTTCCTGATCTTAGATGACTCTGTTGTTGCCATGTCGAAGAAGCCTCTGCCAGTGAATGCAGCCGAATGCCACCCAAGAAAATCATATCTATCCCCACCCTAGATCACCCCTTCATCAACCAAAGTCTGCGGGGGTACGCACATTAGAGCAGCGAGGCGAGGAATGGTCTTACCCTGGAATATATGAGTGTCATTCCAAGCCTGCTCGACATTATCCAAATGCGAGAGGATACTAGAAGCGTGCCGGAAAGAGGAGACAAGATCAGCCATAAATTTCTCAGCCTCAATGCAGACACTGCCTACCCATTTATCTCCTCTGAAATATATCGAGCCAATTTTTTCCGTTTTTTTTAAACAACAGATTACAACATTCAAGCAAGTGCACCCGTTAAGGTTAGGTGGATAAACCGAAACGTGCAAGGAAGTAAATTCAAGTTACAGAAGGGAACTCGACGTCAAGTATGTGCTACCCAATCCAAGCGGAGTGAGGGGCGACCATATGACGGAGTGATTACAGAAAGCAAAACTTGAAATGAAATGCTGAATAATGAAACTACTCAACACCCAGAATGTGCTTGCTCACCCCGAAGGGAAAGTAGCTACCATAGGGCGGAGCTCTACAATTTCCAACTAAGACTGAAAGCAAACGTAATGGAATTGCTGAATACTGAATCTACTCTACACCCAGAATGTGCTTGCTGACCCAAGACGGGAAAGTAGCGACCATAGGGCGGATATGGATTACATACAATATCAAAATGCTGAAAGAGAGAACATTACAATCTGACTGAGCAAGAATCTAAGACCGACAGTACTACTGCCAGTATACAATTTGAAAGATGATTACTTGCTACCAATTACAAATCAGCCTTTAAGAATATTGCAATAATATTGAAGCATTCAATGATTGCCAAGAATAAGCTTAACTTGCATGAAAGGAACGGATCCAACCTCTTTAAATCTGTGCAATCTTCAATGATGTCATCGTGAAGCCTTTAAGAGTTCCCAGCACCCATCCAAGAGCAATAGTGCAGATCCCTGTTTGCTGTTATAACAATACTGTATTTTTTCTTCATAAACCAGCAACACAGATTTATATAAATGATCAGATCTTCCTAGAAACTGATCCAAAAGACTAGATACTGAAGGAAAACACCTTTAACAAGGAGGCGATCAGATTAGAATCACAAAACTGACTTGAAATGCTTCTATTTAATTTTTCACGAATCCTAATGCATTGCAAGAGGTACGGCCCAGCTGAAATGGTACGGCCTCCTTTAAAAATTCAATTCTCAATAATAAAATCTGGAAATTTAGGAACTTAGGCGCCTACCCTAAACAATGAGATTTATGAAATACCCAGAATGATATTTTTGTCTTTTTTTGAAATATGAATGAAATACTGAGTCTGCTGTAGCTAATTGCTAAAAACAGGAACCCTCTAACATGCAAGGTCTGAAACTAACACTACTAATGCAGATTACAATGCACGGAATACAATGAATTCACAACTAGACTAAATTCATCACTAGTCGTTGTCTTACAAACGAGAAGAGATGCCCAATGGTTAGGAGGTCTTCATCCCTCGAAGTGATCCAGATTCAATCCGGCAGCATAACGGTGTATTTTCCAAGATAACCCAAATGATCCACCAAGACTCCTCTTTATAACTTTCAATTGACTCTGCACAACCCTAAAATCAGCTTTTAGGTCAAACTTATCCTTCTCAAGTTTTGGCGTACTTTCTCCTTCAATACTTTAATAAATGATATTTTAATTAAAACACCATTCTTTGATAAATGCACCCATCATACCCTGTTTTGACTTTTGCAATAAATATAATATTCTTTTAATGAGGGCGCTACCCTCAATGACCACTTTTAATCACAACGTTAAGTCATTAACTCTAGTGCCAAGGTCAACGTTGAAATATAATAATTAAAACGTGACTTAAATTGGAATGACTTAGCTTATTTCTCCGAGAATGCCCTGAAGCCAAAACTGATGAAGTCAACTGATCAAATCTGAAACCGGAAGTCAACCAACCTGAGCACATCTGGAAACTGCCAAAAATAGAATTTACTAAAAATAGTAAATTCCAAAAAGTACTCTGAATGCTGAGACGAGCATATCACTGCGAAGCCCTCTGAAAACCCAGAAGGAATCCGCCATTAAAACTATCATCTCCGACCAATGACCTCCTCAAAATTAGGAAACCCTAATTTTAACTTCCGACTAGCCTCCGGGTTCCCAACGAAAGGCCAACGGTCACTGAAACTGTCAAGCTTAGAAAGGGGACATTACATCCTCCTTGAATTGCCCTCCTCATTTCTTCAAGTCCACTAATTGACTCCCATGGTAGCTCAGGTGGAAGCTCTACTGTTGGGTTCCCTTGAGCACATGGTTGCGTTAGATGTCGCACATATCCAACCAACACCTTATACTCCTTCAATTTCTTATATTTTCCTCCTTTCATACCATCCTATCCCTCAACGCCTGGAAGGAATTTTCAGCTTCTTCAACAACTTGTGCTCTGGAGGGACGCCCCAACTCAATCGTAGTGACTGTGTAATTCTCTGGCATTACATCACCCAAGTCATAATCCTCCCTCGGAATGGCAACATGAAAAGTGCGTGAACCAGCCTCATCCGTTTCCATCCGGGAATATTTTCTGGGTCTCTTCCTTTTGGGTGACCCACTTATCCTGTTTAGGAGCTCTTCCATTTCCACCGCCGGGTCGGTGTCATCCTTCTAGTCTCTCCTTATTGCTCGTGAGAGCCAATTTGGTGTATTCCGCTGAGTGCCATAGACAATAAGAGGCTGCTCCTCTGTTGCCTCAATTTCACGAACTTCTTCTTGAGCAATACTTGGTTGAGGTTCATCTGTCTCCATATGCTAGCTATCTTCCTCAAAACCCCAAATGTCAGGCTCCCCGATATCTTCTTCCTCAAAGGCTGCCTCAAGTGCATGATCGAAGCAAATGTCTGTCTCCATTTATTCCCCTTCTTCTGGCTGATTGGCACCCCCAGGAGCATAGGCACTATGACTGTCAGGCTCCCTAGACAACGACTGGTTGACCTCTTCCATATCCTGCTCTTCAATCACTCTAACTCTCTGATCCGCAAACATTGAGACCTCATGCACACTTGAGGAATGAGCTAATAACTGCGTGGGTGATGCCTCCTCGATTATTTGAAGCTTAGGCTATACTGGCTCCTCCTCCTATTGCGGTTCTGCAACTTGGGCAATTTGTTTCCTCTTCTTTGCTGACACTGGTGGCCTCCAATCACCCATGAGATTGTACGAAAGAGAAATTGATCTTCTTTTCAGTATGTGAACATGCCCATCTACCCAACTCCTTGTGAAGGTTAAAACAGGCATAGACAAAGTGTCTAAGTCTGTGATCTCTAGTTCTACCCAGTCTGGTGGTGGGATCAACGTGTTCTTTATTGACTAGTAGTCTGGGTGCGTTAGTCTAGCATCCTCATCAACTTGATCCGGAACCTGGATCACCTCGCACTATCTAATCAACTTAAGAGGCAACCTGGAGAACATCCTCCTAATTTCAGCTTCATCGCCCGCATTTGCCCAGTGCCTATATTCTTCGCCTTGCACTGTTCCAATCTTTCCCCGAGGATCAAAATCCTATCTGCTGGAGTGTAGACTAAGGCAATAAAACTGCAATTCATCCTCCGCTTCCTTGGCTTCCTGTAATGAAGGGCACTCCTCAAGTGCATTTCCCATGACAATAGGAAATTGTAATCCACCTTTCTTCTTCTTCCTTATAATCTTGTCGTAAGCAACAAGTTGCCTAGACACTTCTAGCATCACCATTCTGTCAGTGGGATACCTCGGCAGTCATAAGGTATAGGAATGGAACCCAGGCATCCTTATATATGTGAACTTTGGGAATTGGACAAACCAAAACCCGTATTGTTCAATCAGCTCCTGCACCTCTTTAGATATTCTTTGCTGCAATCTTCCTTGAAGAGTCCTCGTGAGATACATTGTGAAGGCATCATTCACCCTCTTGAAGTGAGAGTTGCTTGTCAGATGCAACTGCCTACAAGCCTCATGAATCTTGAATTGATTGAAGCCACACCCAATTGGCTCCTGGTATGTCAACCCCTGGTACTTCGTCATCCAGGCCAGCATGTAGATAACATACAAACTCATGTAGAATGTCTTCGTTCTCCTTATATTTTTGAACTGCTCATTGATGTTATCACTGATCATTTGTGCCCAATCTACATACTCTTTTCGCTCCAGCACCACGCTGATATAGAAGAACATCCATGGCTCAAACACATACTTGCGGGCTGCCATTAACCCGACTGAGCATCATGATCAAATCGCAATACTCCTGATTTAGCTCCTCTGAAATAATCTGTTTTGGCAACTTGGCGCCAGGAGGCTTTGGCTTCCTCATCCACATCGTGTTAATCCTCTTAGCACACCTTTCGAAAGATGCAGCATACATCTTATCAGCTTTCTCCTTGGACTTGTACAACATTTTTTTTGTGGCCAGGATCCCAAATGCTTCGCCAATTGCATCAGGTGTGAAATTCGCTAGCAATCTTCCCTCTGGAGAAACAATCGTCCGGTGGTCTGAATTGTAGTAATTTGCACACTCCATGATAAGCTTTGGACATCAAACTGCTGGCGGGAAACCGGCTGCTGCATACAACCCACTTCTTACAATGTTATGCAAAGTCACTGTCGGAGGATTGCCACCTTGCCCATCTATTCTTCTCTTGAAGGCTTCAAGGTTGAAAGAACCGAGGTTGGTGTCCGTCAAACCTCCTAGCTTCAATACAAACTTGGACTCCGAAATTAAAGACTTCTTCAGCTATTTAATTATCGCCTGCCTAGAAGCATTTTCTTTGCCAGCTTCAACATTTCCAACCTTGCTTGTTCCGGCAACATCCTCTCTTCAATTTTCAGCCATCTGCAAAACAAAAAGCAAGCATTATATTTCTAAATTTTAAAAATAAAATTTCGTGAGATGGCTGGCAAGTGGAGTTGGCTGCAAATAAATAAAAACTTCAGTATTAAAAATCCAACTCCAAACCTCGAGAAATTTAAAACTCTGAACTTTAGCAACTTGAAGCAATAATACTTTCAGCTCTTAAAAAAATCAATCTCAGCACTTCAAAAAATTAGATTCAACACCTCCACTTCAGATTTATTTCTTCTCAGCACTCAGTAACTCTCAACTTCAATGACTCCAAATCTCAGCAACTTTGGCAAAATAAACTTCAGCACTCAGAGAAATAATTTTCTCAACTCAAAAATCTCACTCACTTCAACAATCACTTTCAGCCTCAGCACAAATCTCAGCTTCAAATTTTGTGAATAGAAATGAAAAACTTCAAAGTTTTTATAATTGAAAACTGGTGCCTGGTTTAGCAGTCGCCATAAATTCACTTCACCATGACTTAGAAATTTTCAAATTTTAGGAGAGAATATTCCCAGACATTATTTAGTCATCATAGAAATTTACTATTCTGGGAGATTCTTTCCTTGTTTGAATTTAAAATTTCCCTCCGGATTGCTAGATGACTGAAGTATTTTCGAGAAATTTATTAAAATGTACTTCAACATTAAAAATCTTATCACTTTTAAAATGGCGTATTTAGAATTTTAACACCATTTAATCATCGTGAGCTCTGGCGTTTTAAAATAGCTGGGCGAAAATTATTTTCCGTCCAAAATAAACTCCAAAATAAATTTTCCCCATGATTAATATCTCCCGACTTTAAAATTTTATGTGTCCAAACGAAAGGGGTATTTGATTTTAAAACTTTGGAAAATAATTATTTCACCTTTTATAATTTCTCCAGCATGGGTGAAAATTTTATTTGTCTAGAGCAAACTTTCTCTTTTTCTCCAACGCCTTAGGAAAATTTTAAGTTCCTTTAAACTTACAAAATCTCCATTTGATTTTTCTATTACGTCAGGTGCAATCAAAGGGGTGAACATTTAATTTCCCAACATTTAATATTTACTCATCCCCTTTCTAACCAAGGCGCAAATCAACCCATAAGCCTTCAGCTTTTTTGTACTTAGAAAAATTTCAATATTTCTATCTCAAGGTGGATATAGGAGGTTATGCTCTTAGTTTCAACGCCTTTAAAATTTATCAATTCTTCTTCTCAACTTAGGCGTATTTAGAGGGTTGCACTTTAATTTGGGGACACTTAGTATATTTTCATCATGCTCTCTCCATAGCTGGGCGCATATGGAGACCTCTACTTCCAATTCGTGGTGCATCTAGAGTGCCAAGCCTCAAGCTTAGGAAATTCTCAAGTCTTTCCTTCAAAGCTGGGCGTATTTCTTCTTTCAAACTTTCACTTTGTGTGGCTAAAAGAATTTTAAACACCTTCAGCCTCTTGGGCGCATATAAGGTGCTTAGCTTCACCCTGACGACTTAGACAAATTTTAAAACTCACTCCTCCAGCTTAGGGCACATATGAGCCCTTCTACTTTCAGCTTCAATACATCATGGCATCTCCTCAAGCCTAGGCGCATTTAGCCCTTGGATCATCAAATTTCATGCCTTGGAAGATATTTCGATGTCATCATGGATGTTGGGTGCGTATGAGAGGTGGTATTTTCATTCCCCAACACTTAGAATATTTTCCCTCTCTTCCTTGAAGCTGTGGCGCATTTAGGGTGCTGAAGTTTCAGTTTACATCACCTTGACAAATTTCTTGTGCCATCCTTGATGAGGGCGCATTTAGAGCCTTGAATTTTCATTTTGCTCATGCCTTAGAAGATTTTCCTATGCCTTCCCCACCTTGGGCGCATTTAGGAGGGGCTACTTCAAGTCTCAGCACTTAGAATATTTTCCCTTTTCATCTTCTCTTCAAGGTGCATTTAGGGTGCTAAGGTTTCAGTTTATAACACTTAAATTATTTTCAAATCCTCCATGCAAGGCAAGGCGCATTTGAAGGGGCTTGCTTTGAGTTTTGAACACTTCGAAACTTTCAAGGTCCTCTCTTCACCTAAGGCGCATTTCAAGGGTCAAGCTTCTAGTTTAGATGCCTTAGACAAATTTCAAACTTTCTCTATCAAGTTGAGGCGCATATAAGTACTGATGCTTTCAATTTGCATGACTTAGAAGAATTTTGAGGCACCTCTTTACCTTGGGCACAAATAACTCCTTATGCTTTCATTTTATTTGCCTTAGTCAAATTTCTACTCATCTTCAAGGTTGGGTGCATCTAGCATGTTGAGCTTTCAATCTTCATGACTTAGAATATTTTCAAGGCTTTCTCCAACTTTGGGGCGCATTTGTGGGCCTCTACTCCAAATTCCCACGCCTTAGAGGATTTTCAAAGCTTCTCTAAGTCAAGGGCGAAAATAAGGTGTTGAGCTTCAAGTTTGAAGCACTTAGAAGAATTTTCAAATCATCCTTTCCCAAAGGCGCATTTCAAGGGTTCAACTTCAAATTGGGGTCGCATTCCATAGGTGGTACTTCCACTTTGTCAACACTTAGTATTTTTCGAGATTCCTTCAACTTCCCAAGGCGCATTTGGGGGCTTGAGCTTCCAACTTCCAACAATTAGTCAAATCAAAGCCATTCCTTTCAACTTGGGGCACATTTAGGTGTTGATGCTTTCAATTTTCCAAACTTAGACGAATTTCATCCATCTTCAGCTTCTCAAGGCGAACTTTGATGCTGGACTCCAAATTTTATCAAACTTAGCGAATTTCATGTCTCTCGCCAGATTTGGAGTAATTTGTTCATGTTAGCCCTGGCTTGCCCTAACTTTCTATTTATAGAAAGTTCACATTTTGTGCTTTGAATTGACTTCCGATTCCGAAAGGCCTGATTTTGCTTTGTTTCGAACCTCGGGATGTGGGTAAGCTGCTGATGCTTGATGTCTGCCTTATTCTTGCTATTTTTAGCAACTTACTAAAAATAGCAACTACTCAGAATGGGCTCAAATTTTGCATGTTGTTTACCTAAGGAGAGTTGACCATGGCTGGATACTGCTTTTGCTTGGCTGCCATGTTTTGCCCTTGAATTTAGGAAACCCTAATTCACCTGTACCAACCTGCTAAAAATAGTAAGTGCTTGATTTTCCATCTTTTGCAACTCTGTTTAACTTGAAATTCGTGCCATGGGGTCCTCATCACCTTCTTGACTTGTTCATGCTGACGCCTCACGCTGCTATTTCTGGCATGTTTTTGAAGTGGCTTACTATTTATAGCAACTGCTTGATCATGAGACTTCCACAGCCCCGTTTGACTTGAAATTCGAATGGCGTACTCCTCATCGGATGACCTACTCATTCACATTGGTGCCTGACGTCGACTTTCTATTTATAGCCCGTTTCAGGAACACCTTACTATAAATAGTAAGTGCTCCGTTTGCTTTCAAGTTTTACCAGTAAACTGCTTGAAAGATGATGATCATGATGGGATACTTCATTTTTTTGGAAATTTTAACATCTGACTCCTCATTTTGAGTCCCGAAGCTCGAAACCCTAATTCATCTTGCATGTGCCTCAAATGAGCTCCGTTCAATTCCATTTCTGTTGCATGTCATTGTGTTCGTGATTCTGAAGCGCTGGGCAGCTGCCAGAGTGGTACTGCTAAAAATAGTAAATGTCTGAAAAAGTGATCCATAGCTGCCAGATGATTTTGCATCTCACACTGCCCGAGAGATCTTGAAAAACCTAGAAAAACCCAAAAAAATCATCAACATGCAAGCACTGGCTAAAAATAGTAAGTTCCCAAAAAGTGACCCGTTCCACTTGCATGTTACCTTGTTGTGAAGCTCTCGGAAAACCCAGAAAGATTACGTAGACATGCGCTGAGAAATCCTACATGCAAACCCTAAAATCTGCCTCTGAAGGCTTGTTGTGACCTTTTTTCCACACATCACCCCATTGCAAATGGGGACCCCCTAATTTTTGCTTCATCTCGGTCTTTTGGCTTTGCTTTTCGGTCGTTTTGTCGTTGTCTCTCTTTTCTACTGTCTGCCCTTTTGGGGGTGTGCCCGCCTGTGAGCTTAAACGTGAAATTTGGCCAAGTCTGAAAATTAGGCTTTGAGTTTCTTTGGTCAATTTGAGGTTTAACAAGGTGAATGAATTGAGATTTGAGATTAACATTGTTGTCAATATGCTTCCAACAAGTTTCCACTGAAATTTCATTAGATTTTGAGTACTTACTATTTTTAGTAAGTGTGCAATTATAGGTATTCTCTCAACATTTTTGGAATTCCGGCAGTCACACTGCATCAAGAACAGGTCAAGCTGCTTGCGTGCAAAATTTGAGCTGAAACAGACAACTTTCTATTTTTAGTAGCTTAGCTTCCAGAGCCAACTTCAGGGCTTAGATGCAGAGTTTTTCAACGCATGTCTGGAGATTCCTTTTGGGTTTTCAGATACCTTCGCGATGGTGTGACATGCAAAATGAGATAACAACTTTCAGGATTTAGTCTTCGAAGGCTATTTTTAGGGTTTGCATGTCAAGGTTTTCTTTGCATGTCTGCATATTCCTTATGGGTTTTTCGAGAGCTTTGTAGTGATGTGACATGCAAACGGAGATGGTCACTCATTCAAGAACTTACTATTTTTAGCAGATGCATCCTGGCAGCCGCCTCCCAGCACTTCAGAATCTCGAACTCATCACAATGCAACAGAAACGAGAACAAACGAAGATCATTTGATATGCATACAGGACAAATTAGGATTTCCAGCTTCGAGACCCAAAAAGAGGGGTAAAAAGTCAGAACTTTCAAAAATTGGTGTATACCATCGTGATTATCATCTTTCAAGCTATCTGCTGGTAAAATTTGAAGGCAAACGGAGCACTTACTATTTATAGTAAGTCATTTGAAAAACAGGCTAAAAATAGCAAGTCAGTAGTAGGCGCCGATGTCAGCAGGCAGGTCACGTGGTGAGGAGCACGTCATTCGAATTTCAAATCAAACGGAGTTGTGGAGGTATCAGAAATGAGCAGTTACTATAAATAGCAAACTACCTTCAGAAATATGCTATTTTTAGCAGGCCAACTTAGAATAGCAGTGTCAACAGGCTAACGGAGTCATGAAGATCCAGTGTTCAAAATTTCAAACCAATCTGAGCTCCAAAAGAGGGAAAATCAAAGAGCTTACTAAATATAGTAAGCTATGAGCTGACTGGTGAAAATGAGAAAAATGCCTAAGTGTTGAAAATATCCTTCACCACCATTGAAATGCGCCCAAGGAAGAAGAAGCTGGCAGTGGCTGAGAAAATTTCCAAGTCTGGAGTCAAATCCTGTAAGCACCCCTAAATGTGCCTTCATCTCCAACATGTGATAGAAAATTTCCTAAGTGTCAAGTTTATCCTCCTGCCTTGGCAAAATGAGCCCAAGTTGATAAGGAAGTTGATGAAAAATATTCTAAGTGTTCATCCTGCTCCCTAGGTCAAATGCGCCCATCTCAGCTGGAAGTCATGAAAATTTTCTAAGTGTTTTGCATCATCCTCTTGCCACCTCCAAATGCGCCCAGCTTGCATTCAAGGTGTTTGAAAAGTTTCTAAGTATAAAAATATCCTCCTCCTATGGCAACATGCGCCCATGTTAAGAAGGTCAATGGTCAACAAGTCAAGGGTGTTGGAAAAAGCTTTATCCCTCATCACATTCAAAATGCGCCCACCTCAAATCATGACGTGCAAAATATATTCTAAGTATATGTTCATTCCTCCACACATACTAGAATGCACCCATGTCACTCCAAGGCAAAGTCAAAAGAGTCAAAGAAGTTCATCCTCCACCATAGGCAGAATGCGCCCATGCTACAAGAAAGTCAAGGAGTCAAAGGTGTTTCATCCTTCATCATGTATAAAATGCGCCCATCCTCTTAAGCATGTAATATGCGCCCATGCAAGTTAGGAGGGATTTTCCAAATGTTCACTAGCCACCATCACCCTTTGAATGCGCCCAAAGGAAGCCATGTGAAGACAAAGTAAGGATAAAGACAAATAAAAGGTTGCCAAGGTGTTATACAAGATGGGAATACTTTAGTGTTGACTTTCTTCTCCCTACATATAAAATGCGCTCAAGGTTGGATGAATGAAAGGTGAAATTGGCTAAGGCGTGGCTAGTAATTTCTTCTAAGTGTGAGGTGCGCCTAAGGTGAAGATGGAGAATGTGCTAGGCGTTGAAATTTAAAATATCCTCCATGACATACAAGATGCACTCAAAGCATTTGAAAGAAATTTCTCTAAATGAGTTGATAAAAAATTCCTCACAGGCAAGATGAATGAAGAGGAATACAAAAATTTCTAAGGCAAATTCCTTCTTGAGGCCTAACACTAACGGAATTTAAATATTTTTCTAAGTGTTAACAAAATTACGCCTAGACTTGAAGTGATAAAATTTCTCAAGAAACGAAAAAGATTGCCAGTGAAGGAGTCAGATAATGCCAGCCTCACAGAGTTGATATAAAAAAATTCAAGTCAGAGCGACAAGATACTCACAGGAATGAAGAACAAGGATAAATTTCTTGAGGAATTATTTTTCTAAGGTTTAAAAGTCAAAAATCAAATGAACCCCTTCGTTTGGAGACCCATGGATTCGACGTTTTCTGAAGGGAATTTTCTTCTAGGTATTGCACGTCTGCGATGAAGAATGAATTTCAAAGTCTTCTGCACTTCGCCAAGGCTTTCAAATGGGGAATTTGACCGGCACTTGAATTATGGAATTTTTCTAAGGGAAATTTAAATTTTCCAAGGCAAAATGGATAAAATGCGTTTTCAAAAGGAAAAATGCTTTAGATGATGAATTTGAAGTTGACTGCCTAGATAATTTTTGATCAAGTTCCGGATGAAAATAATCTTCTCAAGTTAGAGATGAATAAAATCAAGAGCAAACGCCTCAGCAGGAAAAGTAAAGGGGATACAGTTGAAGTCAAGATGTTGGAAAATCATGAAGAAAGCAAAGTTGTGCTAGAGGAAAACGATGAACCCTTGAAAGTTAAAGCATGAAAGTCAAGTAAGTTGAGTTTTTCTTTATGGAGTGTTTTGATGTCCTCTTTGTTTGTTTTGCAGACTGAACGTCGGGGCCATGCAACGATGAAGCAAGTACTCCAAGACTACATTTCAACCTCGAAGGAAGAAAAGTTTCCAAAAAGTGGCTAAGTGTTGAGACTTAGTATGTGCCCAGCTCAAATGACAAAGAAGAAATATTTTCAAAGCATAGGATGGAGGAAAATGGAAACCCAAGCAACTCAAAGTTGAAGAACAACATCAAGGAGGAAAATCATTGTCGAGTAGGAAAAATAAAGTTGAAGGCTTGATGTTCAAGAATTTAAGGTAGTGGCGACCAGACTTATCCAGTTTGCAGTCAAGAAGAAGATCAAGAGCAGCGTGAACGCGTTTCTGGACTAGAATCTTCTAGAAGGGTGATGGACATTAATGGCTCATTTATTACCCCACTCCTCTTGGTGGCGGTTTTTAGGGTGAATCTTGTTTAGGGCTGAGGTGGCACGATCTGGGCCATCCAGCCGATTGTAATCTAAGCCGTCTGTTGGACTTGGCCATCTATAAAAGGGGGAGTCCCCCTCATTTGTAATTCATTAGAATAGACATTTGCGTCAGACAATAGACATAGAGTAGAGGGACAACTTAGAAGTAGCTTAGTATAGATTGATAGTGTAGTTGAAGAAGGAAAGTTTTCCTTTGAAAACTTTTGCAAGAGATTGTTGTGTAAAACTTTCATAATAAAAGATCTTTTCATTGATGGTGAAATTCGTCTTTGTTATGGATAGTTAGCGAGGTTTCTTCATCCCTTCGACTTCAAGTAGTGTAATTTCATGCAAGTAGATAGTAATAATGGAACGTGGTGTTTGACCTAAGCAAGCTTCTCTTATCCATACCACTAGCGGGCTCACTGATGGTGTGTTCGCCTTGTGTGGTCAACTGGAAATGTTGTGGACTTAACTTCAATCATAGTTTGAATGTTGGTATGCGTCGTTGTGATGGTATCTTCATGTCAAGCGGTGGTTCGAATATCTTTAGTCACCTCCTTTGAAGATTGCACCGACTCCGTGGAAGTTGTCCGAGGCGAGGCAAAGCGAAGTTTGGTTGAAGTTTGCTGAAGTTGAGCTCCATATCCCGCACTTAGACTAAATTTAAACTCTCTAAACCCTGCAACCACTTTACATTCTACACATTTCTGGTTAGAATAGGAAACCCGTGCTTTATTGATAAATCTGTTGAATTGTGAAAACCCCTTCCTCCGCTGCTGAACAATTCCGTAAGTCCCCTTGAAATACCAGCAAATCACATCGCGCCAACTGGGGGTATTCTATTGCATGAAGGAACCTTGGAGTTGAATGTATGATCTATCTTGCAATCTTAGCATGCGGGAAACTTTGTTCAAGAGAGGATAGAGTATCTGTTGGGAAACTTTACTCTGTGTTAGTGCGGTCACAAAAGTCACATCAACAAGGCTGAGCACTGAAAGTTGTTGTCCTGTCTTGCATGTCATATCACCGCGAAGGTCTCGAAAAACCTAGAAAGAATCCTCAGATATGCATCTGAAAATTTAACATGCGAACCCTGAAAATGGACCTGGAAGGCAGGACTGCTAAAAAAAAGCAAGTTGTCTGTTTCAACTCAAATTTTGCCAGTGATGAGTTCAAAGTGCTCATAATGCAATGTAGCCGTCTATATGTGAAAATCTCGAGAAAAAAAACCCTAAATTGACACTTACTAAAAATAGAAAATTGGCAAAGTTCAGTGAAAATTCAGAGGGAGCCTGCTTGAAGCATCCTAATAGCAGTGCTAAGCTCAGAGATTGGCCAACCAACTCAATTTGACCTCAAAGCAGTCTAAAGAATGTGAACCCTAATTCACTAGAAAACGCTCCAAACTTGGCCAAAATTCAAACCTAGGTCAAATGGTAAGTACACTACCAGACGGAAAGAATAGACCGAGAGAGACAAACCGAAAGACCCAAGCCAAAAGACTCGAATGAAGCAAAAATTAAGGGGATCCCCACTTTGAATGGGGTGATGTGTGAAAAGGTCACAACAAGGTCCACATGCAAAAGAATCTTCGGAAAAAAGCACAGTGCTTAAAAAATGGAAGCAGCGGGACAATTTTCTCGAAAAATTCTGGAACATGGGTTTTGCTGCTGATGCTCTGTTGAATGAACCCAAATGATCAGATTCTGAAAATTATGCCGTTACTTTGACATGCGAGAGAAAACCTAAGACAAGGATAGAAGAATTTTAGAGATAGAAAATAGAAGTTATTATTCTGCCTCTGAAAATGATGCCTATGCCTTGAATGAGATTTGATGAAGTCTAAAATGCATGCACTTGAATGATGAAGTCTGGAAAATAAATCCTCTAAACAATTTGGACCTGGCATTATGAAGAACCCTAAAAAATGTTAGCTGTAGCACCTTCGGATCTTCCTTGAATGAGAAAATAAGTGTTTTGTTTCTAGTTGTGATGAGAATAATGGACTCCCAAATGCCTTAATAAATAAAATTTATTAATTAAGGTGTCAACTTTGCATGCAAATTCCTAAATTGGGCACCACAATATTATTGGACCTCAGATTTAGTTAACTGAATGAAGTAAACCCTAATTTCGGTGCCACCCAACATGCAAAAATAATTTTTCCATTTGCAAGCAAAAATTAAGTCCTATTGAAGTCAACTTGAGAAGAGTAACTGAAGTTTTAATATTATTTTAATTCAGTTAACTAACTCCTCCATTTTGGGGGGGGCCATGCACTTCAGTTCAAAAGTCAAAGTTTGACTTGGGTGTCATCTTTCTAGACTTACCCAATTTCTTGAAAATTTCAATTTGCAAACGTCACCAAAGCCTATGTTTGATCATTGATTCTGATTGATTGATGTATCTAGTAGAATGGCTGAAAGTTTCATTGAAGAGCAAGATCAAAACTGACAAGGAGCTCCTTGAGGCTGCAAACCCTAATTCTAAATTTTGAGGCCTCAAAATTATGGGTGCCCCTGGCCTCCAGGGACAATTTTTACCTTTAGACTTAGTTAATTTTAATGCATTTTCATCATTTTCAACTAAATTTTGACCTCACTTCATCTTGCATTCTTCGGCACTTGGAAAAACTTCAGAGCTGGCTGACAAGCTCACTATGGAGCTAGCTCAATTTTGAACATGAAATCTTGGAGAACACTTTTCATAAAAACATCATCTAGTAGCTGAAAAACATGGGTGCCCTTGGCCTCCAGGGGCACTTTTCCTCCTAGACTTAACCATTTTTCAAACTAGCTGATAATCCACTCAAACTTTGACTGCAAGCTACGGACTTGTCCTTTGACCCGGCTGAGGTATGCAACGGAAAACTGGAAACATCACGGACAGGATGAGCATTTGAGCTGACCCAAACAACTACATTTGAAGGTCCAAAACCTTGGGCGCCCCTGGCCTCCAAGGGAGCTTTTACTCTTTTCTGGCATTTTGACCATGATTAAAACCTTATGTTTGACTCCTAATTTTGGCTGTTTAACAACTCAGATTAACCTGCTGTCGGATTCGTTGCAAAGCCTGATCAAGTCTGAGACAAACATCGTGGGTATCATTTTCTCAAAAAGTTTCATCTAGTACCTCAAAAAGATGGGCACCACTGGCTTCCACGGGCGCTTTTCTGCTCCAGTGTTAGTCAAATTTTCACTGTTCACCTCCCTCATTCTACATTCAATCTCCAGTTTCAGGTACTAGGAAAATCTTCTGGACTGGCTAGTAGGCTCATCGCGAAGTTGACAGTATTCCGGAGAACTCTTCTTGGAAGTGACAAATCCCGAAAGGTTGATCTAGGCCTCTGAAATCTAGGGTGCCCCTAGCCTCTAGGGGTTTTTTTATTTCCAGAGTTAGAATAATTTTGATGATTTTCACCTTGATGAAAATCCCCTCTATGATGAAGCATCATTTTGAACATATCTCGCCATAGAATCTTTGTTAGAGCATTTTAAACTTAGATTTTGGCACCTAGTATCTAGCCATCTACCATTAATGACCTCAAAGGTCCTAACTTTTCTCCTGAAAAAGTGAAAACAACCCACCAGACTTAAACTGACTTTATTCTGATTCTGACTTCACCACTTTGATCATGAAGTGAAATAAGCCAATCAAAATAATTTTCATCCAATTCTAACAAGAATCTATTTTTAGGGTTTCTGCTTAAAAATAGGGGTCCAGAAACCCTTATTTTCAATTTTTTAAAATTTTACCAGTATCTTCCAGACATCAAACTAACTAAAAGTCCATACTTGATTTTCCCAAAAACTGAGTTTTGATGACACTTTTACAAGGTTTAGACCATTTTAAGCAAAATGCCTTAATGAAGCAAAATTTTTGGTTTGGGTACAACATTAGGCTCTGTCTGGTGAGCATGTCGGATACTTACAGCATAGGAGAACCAGGAAGCTCTAAGTTTTTGTAGACCAGTATTTTATCAGTTGGGCATCGGAGTGAGGACTTTTTCCTAATCACCTAATACTTTGGAGTTTTTCCTAATCACCTAAAAACAAAACTACCTAAGAAATCACCTAAAACATGACGAAACTTCACAAAACGGGGAAACACATTATTACATAATGAAAAAGCATAAATAAAAATTACTTAAAGAAAATTCACTCCACCCTTGAAGGAATGAAGTGCTTTGGATATTGTCCACTGCATGGCAACAAGAAGAGCCTCCCATTGATGCCATTTCTGCCTGAAAGGCTTTACTTCTCTTTTAATGGGCATTGCGGGAGGCAATCCTTCTGGAATGAAGATTCTAAGGTATTCATATATCCAAGCAAAGATACTTTGACAAAAGTCAGAATATGATGCAAATGGGAAAGTTGATACCCCTAAGGCATTAGTTATCTTGTAGTCCATCCTCGAGATGTTGATTTCTTCAAACCAACAGATTGATTTCCAAGCTCAATTTCTGTAATGTCGTAGGTGATCTTTTCTGACCTGAAAATATCCTTTGACCAGCTCATCGATCAGCTCTACATCACCTTTAAGACATAGGAGTTTGATTCCCATTTCTTCGGCATCTTTGAGGCCTAACAAAAGTACCTCTCTTTCAACTTCAATGAATTCCAATTGCAAACAACATGCAATTGGGTACGACTATGCTTTAGGGGAGATGATCATTTCCCCTACTTCTGAACTTGTATTTAAACAACCTCCATCAAACTATATTGTCCATAACTTTATATCCTTTGTCAGTCTCTTTTTAGAGCAAGCAATGTTTTGGTCTTCAGTTTCTATCTTTGACAGAGACACAATTACCAAGACTCGTTTCAGGCTTTCCTTCTATTGGAATAGATGACTTGAGCACAACCTACTTCTTTGCAACTTTGAGAATCTGATCTAGTTGTTCTAGATGGTCTTGAAGATATTCAAATCCCAAATCTGTTAGTTACCAAATTCGTCATCCGTTAGTTACCAAATCCATCAAGGGTACTACATGCCTGGAATAGCCACTAATGAATCTCCTGTAGAACCCACGCAAGCCCAAAAATCCTCTCAACTGTGTAAGGTTCATTGGAGTAGGCCATTCAACAATAGCACGAATCTTTTCAGGATCCATGCGTACCCCCTGTGCACTGATAATGTGACCCAGATATAATAATTCAGATAATCCCAAATCACATTTGGACTCCTTTGCATACAAGGACTCCCTGCTCAAAATGCTCAACACTGTATCCAAGTGTCACAAGTTCTCATCCCATGTTCTACTATACACAAGAATGTCATCAAAGAAGACCAATACAAATTTCCTCAACTGAGGCTGAAAGACCTTGTTCATCATGGACTGAAAGGTAGCTGGAGCATTAGTTAGCCCAAATGGCATAACTACAAACTCGAAATGGCCACAATGACACCTGAATGTTGTCTTCTCTATATCCTGCTCTCTAACTCTGATATGATGATAGCCTGATCTCAAATCAATTTTGGAGAAGAAACATGTTCCATGTAGTTCATCTAACAACTCATCAATTTGTGGGATGGGGTACCTATTTTTAATTGTCTTTTTGTTCAGGACCCTGTAGTCAATGCACATCCTAAGAGTACCATCCTTCTTCACTAAAACCATAGAAGAAGCAAAAGGAGATTTACTCGGTCTAATATGCCCCGTAGCAAGTAGCTCCTTGATGGTTTTCTCAATCTCATCCTTCAATCTCTTTGGATGCCTGTAGGGTGTACTCATGATGGGTTTAGCACCCTCCTCTAACTCAATGATGTGCTCAATACCTCTATCTGGAGGACTACCTGGTGGAATATCACTGAAAACCTTGTAATGCTTAATTCTCAGCTCCTGTATGTCTGGATGGTATTTTCATTCTCGCTGCCCCTATGAAGGCATCAACGTGCAACGGGCTGCCCACTCAACCTGGTCATGATGCAACAAACTCTCCATGCGCTTGCAAGACATCATTCTGAACTCACTGTCTCGAATGGCCTTAAGTATGTGAGTTTATCCATCAATCTGAAATTTTATCACCATTTCTCTCAAATTGAGAGTGAACTCTCCAATATCATGCAACAAAGTCATGGCCAGTACTAAATCTGTGTCACCCATATTAACCACATAAAATTCAGCCTTGAATTCAAAGTTATTTATTTTCAATGGTAACCCTGTGATCCTTCCATCACATTTGAGGACGTAGCAGCTACCCTCACTCTCAAGCTCTCAAACTGCTCAGTCTGGATCCCACGTCTCTCAACCAACCTAGAATCAATGAAATTATGCGTGGCCCCTATATCTAGCAATGTAATAACTCGTTGTCCAGCCAACACTCCTCTCATTCTAAATGATCCCTCCTACTGCACACTGTTGTGACGTTTTTCACACATCGCCCCATTGCAAATGGGGACCCCCTAATTTTGGCTTTGCTTTTGGTTTGGTGTTGGTTTGTTTTTGCTGTTGTCTCTCTCTCGTTCTGTCTGTCTTTCCGGGGACGTTCTCATCTGTGAGCTTTAACATGAAATTTGGCCAAGTCTGGAATTAGGGTTTTGAGTCTTTTGGTCAGTTCAGGGTTGAGTAAAGTGAATAAAATTAAAACCAAGCTTAACATTGTTGTCAGTGTGCTTCCAGCAGCTCTCAACAAATTTTCATCCGATTATGAGGTACTTACTATTTTTAGTAAGTATGAAATTACAGGCAATCTATCAGCATTTTTGAGTTTCCGACAGTCACACAGTATTCAGAGCATATCAAGCTACTCACAGGTTAAATTTGAGCGAAAACAGATAACTTACTATTTTTAGCAGTCCAGCCGGACAAATTTCAGTGGTTCAGATGCGAGTTTTTCTTTGCATGTTGGCATATTCCTTCTGGTTTTTCAAGACCTTCGCGATGATATAACATGCGAATCCAGACACCACTTTCAATTTAGTCTTCCGGGGCTATTTTTAGGGTTTGCATGTCGGTTTCTTTTGCATGTCAGGTGATTCCTGATGGGTTTTTCGAGAGCTTCGCGATGGTGTGACATGCAAACAGAGATAACCACTCAGTAAGGAACTTGCTATTTTAGCAGTGCATCCCGGCAGCCGCTTCCCAGCAGTTCAATCACGAGCTGATCGCAATGCCACGTAAATGAGAGCAAACAGAGATCATTTGATATGCATGCAGAGCTTAATTAGGTTTCCAAATTCGGACCCAAAAAGAGGCGTAAAAGTCAGAATTTTCGAAAACCGGTGTAAAACCACCGCGATCAAGATCCTTCAAAGCTATCCGCAAGTGAAATTTCAAGTCAAACGGAGCACTTACTATTTATAGTAAGTCAATTTGGAAACTGGCTAAAAATAGTAAATCAACTGCATGCGTTGATGTTGACAGTAAGGTCACATGGTGAGGAGCGCCACATTAAAATTTCAAATCAATCGGAGCAATGGAGCTATCAGAAACATGAGGTTACTATTTATAGTAAATCATCCTCGTAAATGGGCTAAAAATAGCAGGTCAGCTAAAAATGGTAGTGTCGACAGGACAACGAGGTCGTAAGGATGCAGTGGGCAAAGTTTCAGGCCATTCCGAGCTTCAGAAGTGCAAAATTGAGAAGGCTTACTATAAATAGCAGGGCACGTAAGCTGGCAAAAAATGAGGAAAAGGTTCTAAGTCTGGAGCTTCATCCAGTTGCTATGGCAAAATGCGCCTAGCTAGTAAGCAGACATAAAAAATTTCTAAGTGTGAGTTCATCCTTCACACAGGCCAAAATGCGCCCAAGGCACAAGAAGTCAAAGAAGTCAACAAATATCATCCTGCTCCTATAGCAAAATGCGCCCAGCTCAAGGTTGATAGCAAAAAAATTTTCTAAGGCATGAAAGATATCCTCCTCACCCCTCTAAATGCGTCTATCCTTCTCATGCATCAAAATGCGCCCAAAAGGCAAAAGGGTCAACAAGTCAACAATCTTTATCCTCCACCCACATGAAAATGCGCTCAAGTTGAAGGCAAGTCAACAGGGTCAAAGAAATCCGTCCTCCTCAAAGGGTGAAATGCGCCCAAGTGCATGCATATGAAGACAAAAGGTGGAATACGAAGAGTCATCCTTCACCTACATAGAAATGCGCCCAAGTTTAAGTGGTAAAAGGTAAGTGAATGGAGTGAAAGGTGGTAAATAAAGTGAAAGGCACTTCATGGCGTGATAAACACAAGGTAAAAGATAGGCGTTATCCTCCATCAAGCTCAAAATGCGCCCAAGGTGGTGGGTGTTAGAAAATTTTTCTAAGGCATGTGAGGGGTGGAATTAAATTGCTAAGGCGTGGTTTCCAATTTCCTCTAAGTGCTAGGCGCCTCAAGTAAAAATGAAATATTTTTAAAGTGTTGGAAAATTTCCTGAGGCGTTGAAGGTGATGGAAGTGAAATGTGGTGTGCTCGCAGGAAGATCTTCTAAGTGAAATAAATTCTTCTCGCAGGCAAGTGATCAAAGTTGAATATAAAAAAAAAAAATTCCAAGGCGAAATTTTTCTAAGGCAAAAGTTTCAAAGTGATCAAAAAATTTTCTAAGGCACAAAATATTTTCTTCCTCTAGAAAATACGCCTAAGTCTGGAGGCGATGGAATTTTCCTGAAGCATGAGCAGAGTTGCCAGAGATGAAGTCAGTGAGTGCCAGCTGCACGGGTTGATAAAATTTTCCAAGTCAGAGCAAAATTCTCAGAGGGGATCGAAGAACGAGAATAAATTTGATGAAAGAATATTTTCTAAGGTTCAAAATTCAAGAAAACTAAATGAACCCGTTCGTTGGGCACCCATGAATTCAACAGGTTCTGGAGAAAATTTTCTTCTGGGTATCGAAGATTGCCGATGAGGAGTTGATTTTAAGGTCTTCCACAGCTTGTCGAGGATTCTGGGATGAAGATTTTAAATGGGTGCAGGATTGATGAATTTTCCTAAGGGAAAATTTTAAAATTTTCTAAGGCAAGTGTGAAGAAAATGTGTTCTCAAGGTGAGATTCTCCAGACGATGAATTTGAAAGGAACTGCCTAGGTGAATTTTCCCAAGCTCCTCGTGAGGATAGTTTTCTTGAGCCAGAGATGAATAAAATCAAGGTTGTCAGAGCTCCAGCAGGTGAAATGAATTTCTTGAAGATGCAGTTGAAGTGGATGAAACGCCCTTGAGGAAGATGGGTTGAAAATTTGGCTAAGGCCATGAAAAATCATGAAGATGGCAGAAGTTGGCTAGTGGAGGCGATGAACGCTTGGAAGTTAGAGCGTGAAAATCAGGTAAGTTGAATGAATATTATAAAGTGTTCTAATACTCTTCTCCTCGCTTGTTTTGCAGGAGGAATGTCGAGGCCAGAGCACGATGTCTGGAAGTGGTGAAGCGCGATGACATTACAACCTTCGGAGGAAGATAAAGTTATGGGTTTCACATGAAGGAAAAAAGTTGCAAGAAAATGGCTAAGTGTTGAAGAAACATTTTCAAGGCTCAAGATGAAAAAGAAGAATGAAGACCCTCAAGTGGAAGAAGTCAAAGAGCAACGCCAAGAAAGAAGATCAAGAATAGTGTGAACGCATCTACAAACGGAATCTTCTAGAAGGGATAATGGACATTATGGCTCATTTATTACCCCACTCACTTTTGTGGCGGTTTTTAGGGCAAAACAGGGTTAGGGCTGAGGTGGCACAATATTGGCCACTCTATTGATTGTAACCCTAGCCGTCTTTTGGGACTTGGCTAGCTATATAAAGGGGGAGTCCCCCTCATTTGTAAAGGAGTAGACAGTAGAATTAGAGTAGAAGTCGGAGTAGAGAGACAACTAGGTGATAGCTTAGAAGTAGCTTAGTATAGATTGATAGAGTAGTTGAAGAAGAGGGAAAGTTTTCCCTTTGAAAACTTTGTAAGAAATTGTTGTGAACACTCTCTCAATAAAAGGCTTTTTCATTGATGGTGAATTTCGTCTTTGTTGTGAGTAGCTAGCAAGGTTTCTTCGTCCTTCCGATTCAAATGGTAGCATAAAATAGTTCAAAGTAGCATAATTTTCATGCAAGTAGATGTTAGCTGTGGAATGTGGTGTTTGATCTAAGAAACTTCGTCTATCCATACCACTAGTGTATTTGCTGATGGTGAATGCGCCTTGTGTGGTCAACTGGAAATTGTGTACTTAACTTCAATCACAGTTTGAATGATGGTATGCGTCGTGTGATGGTATCTTCATGTCAAGTGGTGGTTTGAACATCTTTAGTCATCTCCCTTGAAGATTGCACCGACTCCGTGGAAGCTGTCCGGCGCGAGGAAGCCGGTTTTGAAGTTTGCTGTGTGAGCTCCATATCCCACATTTAGAATAGATTTAGACTCTCTAAAACCCTATCCCATTTCAATTCAGTACTTTCCGACATAGAATAGGAAACCAAGCTTCATAGACAAATCTTTTCGAGCATTTGAATTCCTTTCTCCGCAACAATTCCCGTAAGTCCCTTGAAATACCAAAGAAATCACATCGAGCCAAACCGAGCCTATTCGCGACCGAAAGAACCTTGGAGTTGAACGCACGAACTTTCTTGCAATCTTAGCGTGCGGAATACTTTGATCAAGAGAGAATAGGGAAGCCGTTGGCAACTTTATTCTGCGTTGGTGCGGTCACGAAAAACACATCAACAGAATTGGCTCTAGAAGGAGGGCGAGCTTCGAATTGTTCCAGAGGCTGGAAGGAACCAGTATGAACTTTGAGATTCCAAATCAGAGATATGTTAGATCTCTCTTATGTCAAAAAAATCCAAAAAAAGTGAAAAGTTGAAAAATTTTAAAAAAAGAAAATCAAAAAACGGAAAATCAAAAAAGAGATTTCTCAATGGATGGGCATATTTCTTGCTCTCAAGATAGTTTTACTGATATTGCTCGGATTCATGAAAGATTGAATGCGCAGCTGTGGCCTGAGAATTTGTCTAAGTTTGCTCTGCCAGGAAGATGCCGAATTCATGAGACCTCCCAGCACGAAGAAATCAGTTGCTTGACATTCCTCTCAAGGATAGAGCTTGTTCTCCAAGAAAAAAATTTCTTTTGGGATGTTCCCAAGCCAGGAGTATTGGATGTAGAACCTGATGATTATAGCCGTCCAGAAGTGGTGAATGAGGCTTTCGCAAGATTCATACTTAGGATCCAAGGTCAGTTGGAACTTGGCAATGATCCCTTGATAGGTGTTTTGCTCCCTCGTTGGTGTCGGATTCACAACGCACCTCATCCAGAGTTCACTTGCACAACATGTGAACTACCCATCAACTTCGCCAGAAGTCGCCTCGGATTACCGGTGCTACCATATGGATTATTCAAAGACAAAAGATGGATTGAATATGCCACACAAACATTTTTAGCACCAAATGAAGAATGTACCTCAATGTCATCCAACAACAAGGAGAATGAGTCACAACAGGGTGATGTAACCAAGCTTAGAGAGCAAGCGGATGAAGATTGGTCCTACATCACACTAGAACAAGAGGCTATTGGAGCAAAGATCAAAGAAGCAATGGAATATATCCAAGAAAGAGAAACTACCCAAGGCAACTGTCAGCACATGGAAGAGGGTGAGTGTACAAGGTTGCAAGCTATTGAAGACCATCAAGTGACAGGAGTGGACTTAGCTCAAAGTACAGATGGTCTGAGAAATTTTCAATGTTCATTCACTCGACGAGGAGAACATGAAGAGGGAAGCAATTCCAGTACACTTCAAGAAGGAATGCTCCTTGATGAAATGGTTCCGTTATGCGTGAACAAGATGGAAGAAATGGTAAACAGCTTAAGGCAAGATGATGTGTTTGATGATCAATGGGCTACCAAGATGGAGGCAGAATATGAAATGCATTTTGCATCAACACTTGATCCATTATTCACAGTCATGGAAGAGTTGCTTGATGAAATTGAAACAAATGAAATACTCCTTGATAAAGAGATGGAAAGTGAAGAGCAATTCGGGTTGGGGCTTGATCCATTGCTAGAGATTCAAAAGGAGCCAGCGCATGAAATGATTCAAGTTTCCAAATGCCCCTTTGAATTTATTTCCCGCCCCATTCCTCCCAGTTTGGATCTTCTACATGTTTTAGATGCAAGAGGTATGGTTCACCATCAACTTCGGCCTCCTGATGGAGCAATGGATGACAGGCAAGGATGCATGCCAGCGAATGAAGACCACCAGGTTGTATCTTTCCCTACTGTTGGCTACCAAGAATATCATTTTGATTATGGAGATTTTGGAAAGAAAACTTGTTTATGGATTGATCATGGTCCAGATGAGTTGCCACAGTTGTTAATCTTTCCTGAAGTTTTGCCTGAATTTCAGATGTGTCCTTTGAAAGAATATTTTTCTGAGTTTAAAGATAAGTTTGCAAAGCTTCGCACTATTACTACTACTTTGCTATTACTGCACATCCTAAGAAATCATGCTAGGAGTTGTATATACTTAGGTCTTTTGATTGTTGTTCGCTTAAAGTTTTTGTTTTTGTTTAGATTAGTTGTCTTGCTTTCGTAGTTTAGTTCGCTTTCAATAAAAAGGGGATCCCATTTGTGAAGGGGGTGTTATGTTGTTTTCGCCACGGTCCAACACAATGTTAGTCCATTTCTTGGACAGTCATTCAGGAAGTGCTTTAGGATCCGAGGTTATTCTTTCAAGTCTTATCATTTGGTTAGGATTTATACTTGACTTGGAAGGGAATCATCTATTGTGTCTTGACACCAAGTCTCATGATTGTTATATTTTACTCACATAATTAATTGCTCTAAGTCATTTTGGCTTCTTCGAAAGGTCTTGGCAAGTGAAAATTTTACGTCTTGCTTTAGTGCCACTACAATTCTCAAACCCATTGGAGGCTTCATTGCCTGCCAGCCAATTGAGGAATTGACGGAGAAATCAAAAGAAAAGAGAAGGAAATGTGCTTAAAAGAAATATCTGAAAAAGAAAAAAGAAAGAAAATGAAAGAAAAATATTATGAAATATTGGTTTTGGGAACATACGAGTAACTCCACCGGGGCTATGGACGCCCGGCTGGCAGTGGAGCAATATTCGTGAGAATTGTAGCGACAACCTCGTCGGGGCTATGGACGCCTGACTGGCAACGAGGCAATGTCCAGGATGCTTTTGAAGTTAAGATATTTATTTAACTTGCTAGGACGGATTCTGGGAACTTCAGTGGTCTTTTGAGCCGGAACAAACGCATATGCACACACTTGTAATGAAAAGATGAGGTGCCTTGATCCAATTTAGGATTCCTCTTCCCTTTTAAGTATATCCCCTAGTCAGTTGATAGGTCTTGAAAGAATTGTCCAAGGGCTCTGAGTATGGAATGGGTTTTGTCTTTGAAATGTTCAGGAACATTTATTCGGTTTGGGGCTAATGTTGTGACGTTTTTCACACATCGCCCCATTGCAAATGGGGACCCCCTAATTTTGGCTTTACTTTTGGTTTGGTGTTGGTTTGTTTTTGCTGTTGTCTCTCTCTCGTTCTGTCTATCTTTTCGGGGACGTTCTCGTCTGTGAGCTTTAACATGAAATTTGGCCAGGTCTGGAATTAGGGGTTTGAGTCTTCCTGGTCAGTTTGAGGTCGAGTAAAGTGAATAAATTGAAAATTGAGCTTAACGTTGTTGTCGGTATGCTTCCAACACGCTCCCAACAAATTTTCACCAGATTATGAGGTACTTACTATTTTTAGTAAGTATGAAATGCGCACCCATCAAAGATTTTGAGTTCGATACCACACAAGATTCGTGAGCATACCGGGTTACTCACAAAAGTTAAATTTGAGCCAAAAACATAACTTTACTATTTTTAGCAAATCTGTACCGACAAATTTCGTGGTTCGGGGATGCGTAGTTTTCTTTGCATGTTGGCATATTCCTTCCGGTTTTTCAAGACCTTCGCCGATGATATAACATGCAAAACGACTCCACCACTCTCGTAATCTCGGGCCTTCCCGGCTATTTTAGGGTTTGCATGTCGTGATTCCCTCGATGGTTTTTCGAGCTTCGCGATGGTGTGACATGCAAATGGAGATAACCACTCAATAAGGAACTTACTATTTTTAGCAGGTGCGTCTCGGCAGCCGCTTCCCAGCAGTTCAGAATCACAAGCTGATCGCAGTACCACGAAAACGAGAGCAAACAGAGATCATTTGATACGCATGTTTAATTAGGGTTTCGACCCAAAAAGAGGCGCGAAAAGTCAAAATTTTCAAAACCGTGTAAAACTGACCGCGACAAAGATCCTTCCGCTATCCGGCCGGGTGAATTTCTGTCAAACGGGCACTTACTATTTATAGTAAAGTCAATTCCCGCAACCGGCTAAAATAGTAAATCAACTTATGCTGATAAGCTGGATAAAGAAGGTCACGGGTGAGGAGCCTACATTAAAAATTCCCCAAACACCTGAGCAATGGAGCTGCCAGAAACATGAGGTTATCATTTTATAGTAAATCATCCTCGTGAATGGGCTAAAAATAGCAGTCGGCCTAAAATGGCAAGTAGTTTCCATTGTGACAACGAGGTCGTATGATGCAATGGGAAAAGTTTCGTGCCATTCCGGAAAGCTCGTATGCAAAATCGAAGGCTTACTATAAATAGCGTGGCACGAAGCCGCTTAAAAATGAGGAAAAGGTTCTAAGTTTGAGCTTCATCCAGCTAAGTTATGGCAAATGCTACCAAATTAGTAAGGAGACATAAAAATTTAAGTGTGAGTTCATCCTTCATTAATAAAGCCAAAATGCCTCAAGGCAATAAGAAGTCAAAGAAGTCAACAAATATCATCCTCAAGCCCTATAGCAAAATGCCTAACTCAGGTTGATAGCAAAAATTTTCTAAGGCATGAAAGATATCCCTCCTCACCCTCTAAATGCTCTCTTATCCTTCTCATGCATCAAAATGCGCCCAAAAGGCAAAAGGGTCAACAAGTCAACAATCTTTATCCTCCACCCACATGAAAATGCGCTCAAGTTGAAGGCAAGTCAACAGGGTCAAAGAAATCCGTCCTCCTCAAAGGGTGAAATGCGCCCAAGTGCATGCATATGAAGACAAAAGGTGGAATACGAAGAGTCATCCTTCACCTACATAGAAATGCGCCCAAGTTTAGGTGGTAAAAGGTAAGTGAATGGAGTGAAAGATGGTAAATAAAGTGAAAGACACTTCATTGCGTGATAAACACAAGGTAAAAGATAGGCGTTATCCTCCATCATGCTCAAATGCGCCCAAGGTGGTGGGTGTTAGAAAATTTTTCTAAGGCATGTGAGGGGTGGAATTAAATTGCTAAGGCGTGGTTTCCAATTTCCTCTAAGTGCTAGGCGCCTCAAGTAAAAATGAAATATTTTTAAAGTGTTGGAAAATTTCCTGAGGCGTTGAAGGTGATGGAAGTGAAATGTGGTGTGCTCGCAGGAAGATCTTCTAAGTGAAATAAATTCTTCTCGCAGGCAAGTGATCAAAGTTGAATATAAAAAAAAAAAATTCCAAGGCGAAATTTTTCTAAGGCAAAAGTTTCAAAGTGATCAAAAAATTTTCTAAGGCACAAAATATTTTCTTCCTCTAGAAAATACGCCTAAGTCTGGAGGCGATGGAATTTTCCTGAAGCATGAGCAGAGTTGTCAGAGATGAAGTCAGTGAGTGCTAGCTGCACGGGTTGATAAAATTTTCCAAGTCAGAGCAAAATTCTCAGAGGGGATCGAAGAACGAGAATAAATTTGATGAAAGAATATTTTCTAAGGTTCAAAATTCAAGAAAACTAAATGAACCCGTTCGTTGGGCACCCATGAATTCAACAGGTTCTGGAGAAAATTTTCTTCTGGGTATCGAAGATTGCCGATGAGGAGTTGATTTTAAGGTCTTCCACAGCTTGTCGAGGATTCTGGGATGAAGATTTTAAATGGGTGCAGGATTGATGAATTTTCCTAAGGGAAAATTTTAAAATTTTCTAAGGCAAGTGTGAAGAAAATGTGTTCTCAAGGTGAGATTCTCCAGACGATGAATTTGAAAGGAACTGCCTAGGTGAATTTTCCCAAGCTCCTCGTGAGGATAGTTTTCTTGAGCCAGAGATGAATAAAATCAAGGTTGTCAGAGCTCCAGCAGGTGAAATGAATTTCTTGAAGATGCAGTTGAAGTGGATGAAACGCCCTTGAGGAAGATGGGTTGAAAATTTGGCTAAGGCCATGAAAAATCATGAAGATGGCAGAAGTTGGCTAGTGGAGGCGATGAACGCTTGGAAGTTAGAGCGTGAAAATCAGGTAAGTTGAATGAATATTATAAAGTGTTCTAATACTCTTCTCCTCGCTTGTTTTGTAGGAGGAATGTCAAGGCCAGAGCACGATGTCTGGAAGTGGTGAAGCGCGATGACATTACGACCTTCGGAGGAAGATAAAGTTATGGGTTTCACATGAAGGAAAAAAGTTGCAAGAAAATGGCTAAGTGTTGAAGAAACATTTTCAAGGCTCAAGATGAAAAAGAAGAATGAAGACCCTCAAGTGGAAGAAGTCAAAGAGCAACGCCAAGAAAGAAGATCAAGAATAGTGTGAACACATCTACAAACGGAATCTTCTAGAAGGGATAATGGACATTATGGCTCATTTATTACCCCACTCTCTTTTGTGGCGGTTTTTAGGGCAAAACAGGGTTAGGGCTGAGGTGGCACAATTTTGGCCACTCTATTGATTGTAACCCTAGCCGTCTTTTGGGACTTGGCTAGCTATATAAAGGAATCCCCTCATTTGTAAGGAGCAGACAGTAGAATTAGAGTAGAAGCCGGAGTAGAGAGACAACTAGGTGATAGCCAGAAGTAGCTTAGTATAGATTGATAGAGTAGTTGAAGAAGAGGGAAAGTTTTCCCTTTGAAAACTTTGTAAGAAATTGTTGTGAACACTCTCAATAAAAGATTTTTCATTGATGGTGAATTTCGTCTTTGTTGTGAGTAGCTAGCAAGGTTTCTTCGTCCTTCCGATTCAAATGGTAGCATAAAATAGTTCAAAGTAGCATAATTTTCCATGCAAGTAGATGTTAGCTGTGGAATGTGGTGTTTGATCTAAGCAACTTCGCCTATCCATACCACACTAGTGTATTTGCTGATGGTGAATGCTCTTGTGTGGTCAATGAAACGCTAGGGCCTAACTTCAATCACAGCTTGAATGATGGTATGCGCCGTTGTGATGGTATCTTCATGTCAAGTAATTGGTTTCTCATCTCATTCCCTGATTGAAAAATCTCCGTGCGGCTGTCCCTGAGAGGCAAAGTGAGCAAAGTTTGCTGAAGTTGAGCTCCATATCCCGCACTTAGAATAGATTTAGACTCTCTAAACCCTATCCCATTTCAATTCGGACTTTCTTCATTAGAATAGGAAACCCGCCATAGACAAATCTTTCGAAAGTATTTGAATTCCTTTCTCCGCTACCGAACAATTCCGTAAGTCCCCTTGAAATACCAGCAAATCACATCGAGCCAAACTGAGCCTATTCGCACTGAAAGAACCTTGGAGTTGAACGCACGAACTTTCTTGCAATCTTAGCGTGCGGAATACTTTGATCAAGAGAGCATAGGGAAGCCGTTGGCAACTTTATTCTGCGTTGGTGCGGTCATGAAAAACACATCAACACACACTAGTGAGACAAGCCTCCTTAAGCCTACCTTCAACCTTCTCTTCATCGATAGACATTTGCTTGAGCTTTTCATCATCTAAACTCTCCTTTTGTTCACTGGATTCCTCATTTTCAGTTTCGTGGACCAAATTTTCAGAATCATAATCCTCATCGTAAGCCCACATAACTCAGTTTGCTTTCCCCTTCGGTCTCAAAGGACAGTCATGGTTCATGTCATAGGGTCCTTTGCAATAAAAACATAGTTTTTTCTTCCTTAAATCAGTCAATGTCTCTCTATCAAAGGGAGCGAATGATTTATCTTTATTTTCAGCCTTTGTTCCATTCCTCTTAGGTTTCTTGAAGAATGGTTTGTTATTTTTGCTAGATGATGCAACCTTTGACTGAAATTTATTTATTGGGGCTGCTTGTTCCATACTTCTAGCCTTCTTAATTGCTTCTTGCGAATTGAATGGATCAAAGGCTTTTACCCAACCCTTCAGTGGTTCAGATAATCCCTCAGTGAACAAAACAATCGATCTCCTATCTGAGATATCTGGCACCATAATGGATAGCCTCTGAAAGTCACTAATGAAATACTCCAATCCGCCTGACTGTCTCAACTGTGCCAACTCCCTAAAGTAGACTTCTGGATCCTTCTTATCAAACCTCTCTACCAACCTGTCCACGAAGTCTTGATATGAAGTTACCTGGTTATGCTGAAAGGTAACCATCCCATGGTACCACCAATCATGTGCAGCTCCCTCTAAATGTAGCGTGGCATATTTTATTGCCTCCACTTTTGTCATAGGTCTCAGTGCTAAGAAGGTATCAAGCTTGTGAATCCAAGCCTGCGCTATCATTATGCTACTACCATCAAATGTAGTCAAGGAAAGCTTACCTGTAGCACGCTTTAATTCATTATTCTGGCCACGAGGTCTCCTATCCTGTCTCGCTGCCGTGTAATGCTCTCTCCTCTGATTAACAAACCTCTCAAATGTCATCCTCTCACGCACCTGTGGAGCTAATAATTCCCATTCGTCATTCACAGCTATGAGAATATCTGAGAACATCTCCTCTCCTGCTTCTTCTATAGGTGCTACCTCAGGCTCATCTCTAATGAAGCTAGGATGAGTAGGCTTGTCTACTGTCCTAGAATGAGTCCTATGAGCTCTAGGTGATCCCACTACACTCCTGTTCTCCCCTTGCTCTCGATTCTGTCTGTCCTGTGGGTTCATGCGCTCAACCATGGTGGTGAGTGCCTACAAGGCCTGAGCCATTTGCTGCTGTCCTGTAACCATTGCTTTGAAAAATTCACTTGTTTCCTGATCCTCATTCCTGTTGCCTCTAGGTGGGATACCTTCTTGCCTATCACCCATGATGTCTGGTTGCCTGTCGACAACCAGTTCCCCTACAAATAATGCTCGCCTGCAAGTTTAATATCTATGAGAGCCAACCTTAGGTGGCTGCATGTGATTGCTAAACCCTCAGGATGACAGGATTTAGCTCTGATACCAAGTCAGTTACCGTTGCACCAAAAGCCCAGACTGGTAGTGAACGACAACCCTCTTACCGTTAAGGGGACATCCCCAGGATAGGTACTCCCGCCGAAGACTCCTGACACGTGGCTGGGCAAACTGCTCGGACAGACCTATGTCACCTTCTGATAGGGGCCCGCATTAGGACATCACATATTACAAGAAAAAGTTAATTACAAATAAGCAAGGGTGCTCTTATTTATAGAACTTCAAGGAGTAGGGAACCCTAAAATCTCCTTGGGTTTACACTTAGTCTTGTAGGCATGCAAGATTTATTCTTAAATGCAAATATATGCAACTTAACAGTTAACTAGAAAAACTACCTTAGTTAATTGATTCTAAACTAAACTAATTGGACCTTGCAACACACAAGTCCTTATTTATATGAGAGTCAATTGATAACTAACTTCAGCTAACTAAAACTGAAAACTAAATGAGAACTCTAATTGTACATAGATGATTCCAAAATAGATATGCAATGATATGTGGGATGAGTTAACTTCGGAAAGAAGCATCAAGTTAACTATCGTGTCTAATGTCTATCCTGAAAAGGGTAGGACGTCCTAATTTGTAGTTCGTTGGCCGTGATCTTGAGCAATTAACCCCTCCATGAGGTTGTTGATCGCATCACCATCTGGAGATCATCACATGTCTTAACTGTCAATTCACTGCTTGTCAACAACTTGAGCAATCCTGGAATTATCTACACACTTCAACTGGCAGTTCATTAATTGGTAACTTTGGCGGCTCTACAACTAAAGTGATGGCCTTCATTTCTTTTGCAGCTTTACGCTTCTGACACTTTTGACACTTTTGACGCTTTTCACATTTTTCACAATGGAAAAGTGTTGCATGATGAAACCGCAAACACTCTAGTTGTGAAAAATGTACATGAACTCGCCGCACACGCAAAATTCCAACAGTATCAACCCTCTAAACTGGTCTTGAAAATCTATCAACTATATGAGGTATGAGATTGTTGGCGTTTGAGTGACTATGCCTGTAAAATTGTCTAAATCAACCCTCTAGAGTGTGCTTGATGCAAGTCGGTATCAACTTTTCTTATGAGATCCTAAATGAAGATCAATTTGGTCTTCAATTCAGTTTGAGTGAACTACATTATGAAAAACTAGCCTGTTGACTGTAAATATGGCTATGTTTTGACAACTTTTCCGGTGATGCTAAAAATGGCTCCTATGGAGGCTAAAAATAGCTTGTCGAGGGGCAATTTTCAAGAAAAATTCCGAGACATGGGTTTTGTAGAGAAAAGGATTCTAAGCAAACCCGCAACGTCAAAAATTCAAAAAAATGCCTTTTTCCTTAACATGCGAAGACTTTTTGAAATATAAGTAGCAAGGGCAGTGTGGGCTGTGAGCGCAATTTTTCCAGAGAAAAACTAGCACATGGGTTTTGTAGGTCCAATGAGTTGAACACACCCAGATCCTTCGATTTTCAAAAAGTTGACTTTTAGGCCCACATGCAAAAGAATCTTCGGAAAAAGCACAGTGCTTCAAAAATGGAAGTAGCAAGGCAATTTTCTCGAAAAATTCTGGAACATGGGTTTTGTTGTTGATGCTATACTGAATGAACCCAAATGATCAAATTCTGAAAAATTAGGCCATTTACTTTGACATGCGATAGAAAACCTAAGACAAGGATAGAAGAATTTTACAGATAGAAAATAGAAGTTATTATTCTACCTCTGAAAATGACGCCTATGCCTTGAATGAGATTTGATGAAGTTTGAAATGCATGCACTTGAATGATGAAGGCTGGAAACTAAATCCTCTAAACAATCTAGACCTAGCATTGCGAAGAACACAAGAAAAATGTCACTTGTAGCGCCTTCAAATCTTGCTTGCACGAGAAAATAAGTGTTTTGCTTCTAGCTGTAATGAGAATAATGGACTCCTAAATGCCTTAATAAATAAAATTTATTAATTAAGGAGTCAACTTTGCATTCAAATTCCTAAATTGGGCGTCACAATATTATTGGACCTCAAATTCAATTAACTGAATGAAGTAAACCCTAATTTGGGCGCCACCCAGCATGCAAAAAATTTGCCATCTGCAATCAAAAATTAAGTCCTATTGAAGTTGACATGAGAAGAGCAACTGAAGTTTTAATATTATTTTAATTCAGTCAACTAACTCCTCCATTTTGGGGCAGTCCATGCACTTCAATTCAAAAGTCAAAGTTTGACTTGAGCATCATCTTTCCAGACAGCCAATTTCTTGAAAATCTCAATTTGCAAATGTCACCGAAGCCTATGTTTGATCACTGATTCTAATTGATTGATATACCTAGTAGATTAGCTGACAATTTCATTGAAGAGCAGGATCAAAACTGACAAGGAGCTCCTTGAGGCTGCAAACCCTAATTCTAAATTCTGAGGCCTGTTATCACGGAATCTAGCAGCGCTCGTTCCACTGATAACCCCCCTACGAAACTTGTCTGTTTCCTAGGATTTGTGAAGTTCAAGCACACATAACGAAGTGATTTTCAAGCCACCTCGAAATGCGTTCCTAAGCCTCGAATAGTCAATTTGAGCATTCCCCCATGTTCGCCTCGCGAAGACCTTCGAAATGAGATCTTTCGCGAAGTTTCACTGTTCGTACTTAGTGAATTACGGAAAATGCAGTGGCACTGAAAAAGTGCGCTCCTGCCTTGAAGCCAAAATTAGCTAAGTCTAGAAAATGCAAGGGCGCTAAAATTTAGCGCCCCTGCATGCAGTGAAATTTCCAACAAGTGCAATAGTGCTAAATTTTAGCGCCATTACACTTTTCTTCGCCACTTAACTCTTTTTCATGGTTTTGGCACGTTTCTTCATGTTTCCGCGTTTTTCGTCAATCGTGCCACTTTTCGTGCCTAGATTTATTGCTCGACTTGAGTTAGGTTTTTAATTTTCCTTTTCACTTAAAAGTATGAATTAACCATTTTCATTATTTACATTTCATGTTCTTTTCTCTCCTGTTGCTGTGTGAGTTTTCTTCAAACTGCAAAATCACGTTTTTGGAGATTTCGCCTTTCCTTCAGCAGTCTTCGCGTTTTGCTCTGGTAAGTCGTTTTTTGTTTTGTCTTTCTCCTTCTTTCATTTCTACGTGTTCTAGTTTAAGAATGTGCGTTTTTGTATGTGTTATGCGTTTTTCTACGCATTCTTTTCCACGTTTTTTCCATCCTCACTCACGCGTTTTTGTTTCTGCTCTTTTCATTTCGCGTCTTCTCTTTTCCATCTGCGTTTTTCTTATCCTCACGCAATGGAACCATACGCATTCTTTCCTTAACTCTTTTCATCCGCGTTTTTCTCCATTTCGCATATCTCTCTCTTTGCGTGTTCTTCTTCATTCGCGCTTTTCATCTTATCATTGCATAATGCAAATTCTTGTGTTTCGTTTTCATTCCATTCTCCGCCTTGCCTTCCTTTCTAACGTTTTTGTTATTCACTTCGCTCTCTCCATTCGTTTTGATGCGAACTTTGAGATTCCAAAGAGGGTTTCTGTTTGATGGTTTCTTTAGCAATTCAATGCGTTGATAATGAAAATGAGTTGCATCCAAAGACAAACCAAATTGTCTTCAAAGCTTTCACGATTCAAGCATTGCATTTGCCAAGCACGAGCGCCATCGCCATTCATCCCTACATTTGCATTTCAAAATTGTCAAAAAATGCTGAAGCGCTGAATTTTAGCGCTATGACATTTTGAAAATGTAAAAATTTTCCTAACACTGAAAGATGTAAGGGTGCTAAAATTTAGCGCCCTTGCATCAAAAGTCAATTTCCAGAGATGTAAGGGCGCTGAATTTTGGCGCCCTTACATTTTTTCCAAGCTTTCTCCAATCTTTCCCAGATAAGCTTCATTTTCGACCGGTGCACTCTTGAGCCTCGTTTTTCCGCTTTTGTGCATCGTTTTGCGTGCCTCGTCATCCGCTTCATGCTTTCCCATCCTCGTGCTCATTTCGCGCTTTCCCATGTTTCCTAACAATTGATGTTTGTTCTGGCTAAACTGATTGCAGTCTATTTTCAAAGATCGTCAAGTCAAGAGTGATCAGAGTTCCAGTTCTTTTTGATGACTACTACTAAGCCTCCTTCGAAAGCAAAAGGCAAGATGAAGTACAAATATCAAGGTGTCTATCTGCCGACTGTAGTGCTCTCAAAAGTCGAAGAAATAAAAGATACAGAGGTTGGTCATCAAGACTTGGTTGACTTCGCAAAGCTAACTGAGACGAAGCCTCTTCCTGATTCAATGAGAGCGATCGTACACAGCAACCTCCATTTGGTGGCGATGTTCCCTACAGCTGCGCACAATACCGAGTTTGTTCTTCAAGTTGCGTCTCATTACATCAAAGAAAGCAGGAGTGTGATCGATTCTTCCGGGCACGAGATTCTGAGACTCCACCCCAATTTCTTTGATATTGTCTTCAAGGTTCCTCATATGGAGAAATACATTGACATCTCTATATCAAAAGCACAGGAGATCTTTGATGCTGATCCCAATAAAGCTAAACAGTTGATAAACACTCAATGGTTAAAGAAGCCTAGATCATCTATTTCCAGATGGCCGAAAGGACTCCTGAGAAGTGACTTCAAAGATGACGTCAAAGATATGATCACATTTCTAAGCAGAGTGAAAGGCTTGCCGAATCATCCACTTTTCACGATTGGATGTATGAATACATCGGGATCATAAGAAGGCAGAAGGTGCATATTGACTGGGGCAAACAAATCAGTGATGAGATACACGAGCAGTTGATCAATGCTCCTTCTACATTGAAGTTCTACATGACTTCTTACCTGTACCGCAGTGATGAGACAATTCCCGTGTCTATCTACAAAGGGAATCGGATGATGGTGCCTGTGTACAGATATTTCTATCAATTGATGAAGGAAAGCTTTCATCATTTCAGACGGGTCCACTGATGCTTTCTTTGCGCCTTTACTCTTCAATTTTGATCCAGCTTTGGAAAGAAGAAGAGTATCCGATGAGGCTTATAAGGTGGTAAGTAAAGTTGGATGTATTTTTCTCCAATTCCCAACGCTTACTTACTTGAGAGTAGGCTGCTACACTGGTTGTCCCTACATGCTACCACGTTATCCTTCGGATAAGTGGGTTCTCATGGAAACATGCAGACAGTTGATGTCAGTGCAGAAAGAACGAAGAAGCAACCACAAGTGTGGATTCAAGTTCCCACTGACCATCGGCCAATATACTATCTAAACTGCACAAAAAGCTAAGTCTGTCTATGCTGAAATGCAGATCATCACCATCAAAACCTACAGGTATAGGTTTGATTTCGACTACCGAGATGTCAGAAAAAAGTTGCAAAAAGGTCACCAACACAGGTACCATTTTGAGGACATCTGGGCAGATTGCAGAGATGAAGAAGCCATTCGTAAAATGGACTATTGCAGGTTGACTGTTCAACAAATCAGGGATCTTGGTATTGCTGACCTACCAGAGGATTTTGAAGATCCAGGTGATATCATGAATGCTGTTTATGATGAGCAAGGCATTGCTAAAAGGCCGTTGTCTGCAATATGGTCTAGGAAAGAAGTTACCAGCATGAGAGAAAGGTTGAGGCCAATCCTAGCCAACACAGAAGAATGGTTACATAAACATGGTTATGCAATAAAAAGTTTCAGAACAGACTCAGAAGGAGAGGAATCCGAAGCAGAAGCTCGCCAACAGCAAGAACTCCGCGACAAAAATAAATCAGCGGCCATTCTCACTTCTTCACTGGTGCAGGAGCACCCAAGGCTTTCAAAGAGTTGTTCAAGAACCAGGAGAGTGGAGGGGTCAGGAGGGTCTTCCAAACAAATCAAAACATAAATTATGATGTATTGAAGCCTATAATGGCATTTGAGATGAATAAGTGTAATGAGGGTGTTAAAAGTTTCAAGGTTCCTGATAAGGAATTTGGATTAAAAATGCAATGTAAGGGAAAATTAGGTTCTAGGGGTTTTGATTAATGATATTATGCTTAAATAGGTCAAATAAACTTGGATAGTGAATATCCAATGGTTTTTAGGTGATAGATTTTAATAAATCTCTAGTTTGTAATTTCAAATTTTTAAATTTTAGTTTAGGCGGGAAAAGGAATTTTAGGTGTTTTAGAGGTAATTATGCATTGTAATCAATTCCAATCAGTTGGATCAGTTGGGGGATGGTTCTATAACCCAAAAATGGTCATGTGTACAGAGGTTGGGCGTTTGGAGAAGTGACTGTACGGACTGCTACAGAAAATAGTGAAAAAACATAGTTTTCTTGCATTTTCTTGAGTCTTTTTGATGATCTATTGATTCCTTTTGAATTTATAATCAATTGGATGGTTCAAGAACCTGCATTTACTTTCAATTAACCTCTTGAATGATCTGATACACGTTTATAATCAGTTCTTTGCATTATATTGCTGACTGTCCTAAAAAAGTGCAGATTTTTCACTAATTTTGGTGATTTTCATGGATGATTGATCCATTTCAAGGTAGAATGCTGCTGTGACCTGTGAAATGGATCATTCCTAACATGTATCATACAGATTTAACCAACTAATGTGCAGGAAGGAAGAATATCAAGGTGTACACCAAGTTGTCAAAGGGAAAAGTGCTTGAAGATGGAGGCTAGGGTGTAGCAGCAGAAGATCTGCCTTAATGAGGGGCATGTTTTTGAGTTTGGATCAACTAAATATGTTTTCCTAATGGTGTAGAGTCAATGAGAAAGTTCTGGAAGTGATTGGAAGGTTAGTTTTCAAGAAGCCCTAGTTTTTGAGGCAAGCTGAGGAGGGGTTTGTGCTGGAGCGTGATAGAGGTGTCATAGAGGGCTAGAAACTTGGATTCCTTGGTTTTGGGTCATTTTAGGAGACTGCTGAAAGTTTCATGGTCAGGGGACAAATTTAAAGAGGGGTTGCTTTGTAAAATAGGGCTAATTAGGCCTAATTTTAAGGAAACAGCAGGGTTTGAAGTGAGGTTGTCTGAAACAATTGATGCCAAGGAGTTGACATGATGTTTTTCATCACAATCCACATCTGAAACCATCATTAGATTGGAGGTTCATTTGCAAAATTTGAGGAAGAAGTCAAAAATCCATTGCCAAAGGCCTAATAGGCTAGATGGCTATGTGAGCAGCAAAAGAGAGTTTTGTATAAAATGGAGGGTTAGGGCTTGAGACCCATTTGAATCAAGTTTGTTCAAGTCTTTTGAGATCATTTCAATGATTAGGAATCACAAGGGAGGCAGATAGGTCTTAAGTGAAAGGTGAAGGCCTTATTTCTAAGTTGGTGTCTAGTTGAGAGATTGAAGAACAAAACTTTGTTAATCTTAAATCTTTGTGTATCTTTTGAGATCCCTGACCCTCTGCATCAGAGTGGTATCAGAGCAGTGAGTAGGTCCTTTAGGGATTGGAGAAGTAGCAATGGCACCAAAAAACCAATTGGCAAGAGAGTTGGAAGAGTTGAAGGAGATCTTGGAGAGGGAGAGAAGAGAAAGAAGGGAACAAGAAGCAGCAAGAGCAAGAGAAGAAAGACAATGGAGAAGAGAGAGAGACACTATGCAGGCAAGGATCAATAACCTTGAGAGGAGTAGGAGGAGAGAAGACCAAGAAGACCAAGAAAACAATGAAGAGGATGAAGAGCATGTGAGGGTAAATCAGGAACAGCAAGCTGATGATACAGAGGACCCTGAGAAAGGAGGTTAGTGAGGTTATTGAAGGCAGTACAGGGTCATGGAGGGAAGAGTCACATAGACTTACCTATCTATCAAGGGAAGATGGATAGTGAAGAGGTATTGGGATGGCTTGATGCCATGGAAAACTACTTTGAATTTGAGGAGATGGATGAAGAAAGGAAAGTAAAGTTTGCTAAAACCAAGTTGAGAGGCACAACATTGACATGGTGGACAAGTTTCCAGAATGATGGGATGGCTAGAGGATTGGCAAAGGTCTCTACATGGTCAAGGATGAAGAGTTTGGTCAAGGAGCAGTTTTTACCATCTGATTATACCATTCATGTGAAAAGAATGAGGCAAAATTTAAAGCAAAAGGACTTGGATGTGATGTCCTATACTGAGCAATTTCACAAGCTTAGTATTAGAGGAGGTTATGAGGAAGAAGATGAGAAGATAGCCAGGTACATCAATGGCTTAAGGTACAATCTGCAAGATGAGATTGGTTTGCAATTTCCAAGAACATTGGGAGAATGTTTTCAGTTGGCCATTAGAGCAGAAGAAAAGGTGAAAAGGAAGCAAGAAAGATCAAACAATGGTGGAAGAGGAGGTAGTTCAAACAGGGGCAGAGGTAATAGAGAACAAAGACAAGGCAGTAATGATAAGAGCAGCAATGACAAAGGCAAAGAGATATTTTCTGATCAAAGAGGTGGATACATTCCAAGAGGAGGAGGCAGATTTGGACAAGGTAGAGGACCATTCACAGGTAGATGTTTCAATTGCAATGAACCAGGGCATCCTTCCTTCAAGTGTCCTAAGTGGGAACAAGCTGATAAAGGCAGAGAAAGGAGAGCTACCTTGGTGCAAGAAGAAGAAGATAAGAAGGAGGAACCAAAAACATTTATGGCAGACCCTATGACTGATGGTGAGTTTCTCATGATCAAGCAAGGAGAAAGGCTTCATCAAGAACCAAAGGTAACCATTTTCAAAACAAATTGTCTCAGTCATGGTAAGATATGCAGATTGCTTATAGATTCAGGGTCACATAGCAATTTAGTTTCAGTTGATATGGTAACCAAGCTAGGGATTGAAACTTTTGATCATCCTACTCCCTACAAGGCCACTTGGGTAACTCAAGGACAGCATGTAGAGATTGGTAAGAGAGCTTTTGTTGATTTCTCAATTGGTTCATATCAGGATAGAGTGCTTTGTGATGTTATTCCAATGACTTGTGGTCATATTATCTTGGGAAGGCCATGGCAGTATGTTAGAAGAACTTTGCATGATGGGTTTCTTAACACCTATTTGGTTCACAAGGGAGATGTTAAATATCAGTTGGTTCCTTTACCTTTGGAGCAGTCTAATGATAGTTTTGTAATCTGTTTTGAGAAGAGTTTGCAGGTGAATAAGCAGGGTGAAACAGGGGAAGGCATTGGCAAGCTGAAAAGTGATAAGTTGCAACAGGGTTATGAGATGGACAGTCCTCCAAATCAGTCCTTGTGGGATCTAAATAGTATCAAGATTGGTAGCATTGAATGCCCTATCAATGAGGGTAATAGTGATGAAGTTCTTCCACAAAGGAGGCATTGGAATGAGGGCAGCAATAGGACACAAGAACTCACTGTTTTCAAGCAGCAAAGAGGACATACTAATCCTTGTTTTGATTCTGTCAAGGATGCAGATTGGCAGAAGAGAAAAACAGTAACTTTAGGGGACTACCTGCCTTCTCATTGGAAGATGAAAGCACATATGAGCAAGAAATTTCTTAGTGGCAACACATGGGATACTTCTTGGGACAAGAGTTCTTTCTTTCCTAGGGAGAATGGTGCAGGAGCACCCAGGACCTTCAGGGAACACTTCAAGAATCAGGAGAGAGCAGGGGTCAGGAGGACCTTCCAAGCATGTCAAAGCATTAATTATAATGTGTTGAAGCCTATAATGGCATTTGAATTGAATGAGTGTGCTAAAGGTGTTAAAGGTTTCAAGATTCCTGATAAGGAATCCAGTCAAAAATTCAATGTAAGGGGAAAAGTATGTTTTAAGGGATTTGATTAAATGTTCTTAGGCTTTAGATAGGTTAAATAAGCTTGGATATTAAATATCCAATGGTCTTTAGGTGATGCCTATTAATAAATTTCAAGATTGTAAAATTCAGATTTTTTGAATTTCACTTTGGGCGGGAAAGTAGTTTTTTGAGTTTTAATCACTTTTATGCAACTTAATCAATACCAAACGGTTGGATCAGTTGGGGAAAGGATATACAAAGCCAAAATAATCATTTGTACGGAGGTTGGGCGTTTGGAGAAGTGACTGTACGGACTGCTACAGAAAATAGTGAAAAAACATAGTTTTCTTGCATTTTCTTGAGTCTTTTTGATGATCTATTGATTCCTTTTGAATTTCTAATCAATTGGATGGTTCAAGAACCTGTATTTACTTTCAATTAACCTCTTGAATGATCTGATACACGTTTATAATCAGTTCTTTGCATTATATTGCTGACTGTCCTAAAAAAAGTGCAGATTTTTCACTAATTTTGGTGATTTTCATGGATGATTGATCCATTTCAAGGTAGAATGCTGCTGTGACCTGTGAAATGGATCATTCCTAACATTTATCATACAGATTTAACCAACTAATGTGCAGGAAGGAAGAATATCAGGGTGTACACCAAGTTGTCAAAGGGAAAAGTGCTTGAAGATGGAGGCTAGGGTGTAGCAGCAGAAGATCTGCCTTAATGAGGGGCATGTTTTTGAGTTTGGATCAACTAAATATGTTGTCCTAATGGTGTAGAGTCAATGAGCAAGTTCTGGAAGTGATTGGAAGGTTAGTTTTCAAGAAGCCCTAGTTTTTGAGGCTTGAAGGGCGTTTGTCTTTGGGCGTGTTATATGTGTCCTAGAGGTCTAGAAACTTCCTTGGTTTTGAGTCATTTTAGGAGACTGCTGAAAGTTTCATGGTAGTGTTGGGTTTAAAGGGGTTGCTTTGTAAAAGTGGGCTAATTAGGCCTAGTTTTTGAGGAGACAACAGATTTTGGAAGGGTTTGTCTGAAGCAAGTGATATCAAGGTTTGGATATGTTGTTTGTCATCACAAACCACACTTGAAACAATCATTAGATTTGGGGTTCCTTTGGAAAGTTTGAGTGCAAAGTCAAAAAATCACTACAGGAGGCCTAGTTGGGCTAGTAGCCTAGTTAAGGTGAAAAATTGGTTTTGTGTCTAAGTCAGAGGGTTGGGCTTTGAAATCATTCAAAACAAGTTTGCTTAAGTCTCTTAAGGGTGTTCCAAGGGTTTGGGTCCATAAAGAGAGCATACAAGCGATTAGTGCATCATTAAGCCTTGTCTCCATTAGGGTGCCTGGGAGATAGCTTGAGATTGCAAGCTTTAATCCTTGAAATATTTGTGTTTCTTTCAAAGTACCGACCCTCTGCATCGGGATGTGAAGCCCAACGGTCACATGACCATTTGTATTCTCCCATCTCTTCGTATTCAAAGAGCTTTGTATAAATACATGAGTACATACTATGTATCGAATAACTATTAATGAAGATTATTCCCTGTTTTCTCTTGTTTTGGTGAACCACGTAAATATTGTGTTCTTTGTATTTTCTTCTTTTTGCTTGTTTAAAATTTACAGATTGAGGCTAGTAAATTCCTTTGAATTTCTATAATGATTACTTTGCAATGTTTATATTGATTTTAGATCACTTTGCTAGAAGCTTCTAAGTACATGTATTTTCTATGATAGGGAAATCTAGATCCAAAGACTACAACATACCAGAACAAAAAAAGAAAATATTTTCAATGCATTAGGAGCAATCATATCCATTGTGTTTGCAAAGAAACCTGGCATGCTACCTAAAATGTAGGTGAGCATTATTTCAATGATCTTTGTGCTTTTTTTTCTAGGGACTAGTTATTAAACCACTCATTTTTGTGGGTATAAATTTCATTGATCTATTTGTGGAATACATGGGACTAAAGCAGTAGCATATTGGTCAAGAAGAAATAGTTTTTTTCCTTTTCTAGGCATGTAAATCTTGTTTATAAGATTAGACTCTTAGAGTAAAACATCTTCAAATTGAATTATGGTAAATTTTTTCCCAGATAATTCATATAGAATAAAGTTAAGTCTTGGCTCATTAGATTCAGTGAATTGTTGTTAAGAATTATTGATTTGCATTGACTTGGAAAAATACAGTTTTCCTACAGAGTAGTGCTTCAATTATTTACATAGCAAAATGACAAGGGGAAAAGAAATATACTTCACAGATTCATTTTATGTTAAATAGAATCTTCAAGAGTTGGGGACAAATTATAACCTAATATCCTAGATACTATTACAATTAAACATATTAACGAAAAAAAATTTCAAGCAAAAAAAAAAGGTTTTATCAAGAATCATTAAATAATAGAGACCTATCAGACTGATCTTGCAGTTAGACTCTCACCATAACAATGAACAAGGTCCAAAACCTGGCAGGCATTTCCCCCTCCATTAATATGAGAACCAAGTTGGCCACACGTTAAATATACAAAGATTATGGGTACTAAGCATGTGGCCTTAGATGAGCCTACACTGTCTAAGAAAACTATAGCTGCTGGGAATGTTTATGAATCATCAAAATATTAGTTTCGAGAAAAAATATAAAATTAAAAAAATAAATCCAATTTTTTTTTTTTTCTACATTTTCATATTTTTCATTTTTGGGGACTCCCAATGTAGAATTTGGCTAGAACATTTTCCAAGTATCGTAAGCTTTCTAACAATGTCTGACCTTTGAATTTCAGATTATGGTCTAGGAAATATGACCCCGACAATTGGAGATACCTAAGTTTTCAAATTGGAATCAATTATAGGTACAGTATGTTGGTATAGTAAAAAAATATAAATATATACATATTTGCAGCATAAGAAATGGAAATTAAGTTCATAATGTCACATATCATGCATATGTTAAACAAAATTACCATAAATATTACAAATTTGAAATGCAATATACTAATTCAATATAAATTCAATGTCCCTATTCAAGTTCAAGTTTGATGAGGTAAAAATTCATGTTCGTGTTCAGCAAGGTAAAGATGATAATTGAATTAAGTAGCAAGTTGAGAGGTGCATGTTTAATAATTAATTGAAAAACCTTTGAGTTGCTAACATTCCCACCAATGATAAGTACTAGTCTATACATTTAAAACTTTCTTGAGTGCATATGGTAGTTTGAGGCCAGGCTTAGCTAAAGAACAAGAGCACTCATGTCCAAGAAAAAAAAGATAAAAAAAAATATGAATGTTGGAAAATTAGATTGTATAGGTATTATATTCAAAATTCTCATAAAGAAGTCCACAAATGAATAAAAATAAAAGAAAAAACTTACTCCAATCTTCTTGACCTCACAAATCATAGTGGGTGTCTTCCCAAGTAAAATAGAAAATGCAACAAGTAGAGAGGTAGATGCTAGTGGTAAAAAAAATAGAAGATGTTAGTAATTTTAATGACGGTTTCAATATGAATGCATTGCCAGATTCATTCAATCACCACCATGAAGAAAAAGAAGATGAAACTGCAACAACAAAAAAACAACCCTCTCATCAATTGCATGAGATCATTTAAAAAAGAAAATTCTAACAACTCTCCAAGGGAGTAGTTTTTAGTGAATATCTTTGTGTTTTATGGAAAAATATTAACTCTAAAACATTTTTCCAACATTCAACCCAGAATCACCTTGATGCAGCTGGAATCACCTAGGTACATGCAATCATAGTTCCAAACTAGTCCATCTAGAAAAATCAATGCCCTAGATGAATCCACAAATGAATTGAACCTATTCCAAATTTTGAAACAAATAGTACCTAGAAACATCTAGGTTTTTGGCCAATTCAATAACTTAGGGAGGTACCCAAAATAACTAATAAACAAAATTTTTAAGTTTTTGATTTGGAGCACTCTAGAGGAGTTGGCATAGGAAAAGATGGAAAATACCAAAAAATCAATTTTAGTAAATCACATTTTCAAAGGCCTTCAAAGTTTAATTTTCTTTAACTTTGGTAATTTGTAAGCATAAAATGTGCTTTTGCAAGACATGACTTATATTGGAACTGCTCTTTTAGCAATGCGATTGGGTATTAAAGTTTTGCTAGTTCTTGAGTAGGTCATTATCTTATCTATTTCCCTTACCTTTTTTGATAAAGTTATCAGAAGCACTTGTAATTTGGTGTGGTATGCCTTATTCATGTTTTTTTCACAAGGATTCTTCTTTTTTATTTGTGTGTTGGTCAGATGGAAGAGCTGAATTTGGTTATCAGAACTAGCAGAAAAGTGAAAGTTCAACCAATAATTGAGGTAAGAGCCAAGCTCAACACCAAGCGCAATGATCACTAGGCTAGAAATTCTAGTGAAAGTGGGAAATTTGGACTTAGTACTAACAAGCTCATTCAAGTTGTGCACAGGCTCAAAAAAGTAGGTTTGACAAGCTTTCTTCTGCTTTTGTTTTCATACTATAATTGTAATTTGTTAAAATTTATAATATGTCTAATTAATCATGCCCTTCAAGAAAACATGTTACAATGCTTGCAGTTGCTTCATTTTCACATTGGTTCTCAGATACCATCCCTTTCAACTATAAAGGATTCCATAGCTGAAGGAAGTCAAATTAGTTATGGTGGGAGCCTCTATGGTATTCCATGGGATATTTCCTTTTGATTCACTATCATATTCTTTAATTGGTAAATTTAAAGATGATATCATTTGAAGATATGAAATATCATCCAAACAAATTGTATAAACTAGCCCCTTTTCTTATACAGTGTCCGATTTTTACAAATTTGGGTAATCCCACAATAAAGGATTACACTTTTTGGAAAAACTTGACATTATAAACAAAATTTTGAGTAAAATATCCACTTTTCGACACTTATAGTAGGTAATCTGTTCAAGTGAATGGTTTTACCATTCACATTTTTCTAATGTTTTCCTGCTAATAACAATATGTCTCTCCAATACCAACACACCAACTTTGTGAACATCTTATCAGAATGTTGAAGGGACAAGCCTCGAGGTCTTGCTGATATTGTATTTTCTCCTTGATACAACTCCATTGAAATATTGAAGGGACCACATTTTAGGTCTCGTTGATATCCTCCTGTTTCCTAAAAAAATCCCTTCCCACTAACATGTGTCTCTCTCTTCAAGGAAGCGCTTATTAGGATGTTAAGGAGACTAGCCATTTAGTTCTACCAAAATTTACCTATCAACCCAATGAGCCTTTGGCCGATGCAAACTCTTGCTACCTCCTGTCACCTATCGGGTGTCAATGATCAAGGATACCATGATCACCATACTACACAAAGCTCAAAAAAGTGGACCAACAACCATACCTCTGAATAGCGAAGAACAAAGTCCTTTTATGGATCATAATTTGGGGTTTCTCAACACCCAATATCACAAACTTGACAAGTAAAGCATACGATGGAACTTCAAAGTTTGATTGTGAAAACCCTTCAAATTTAGTTATCTTTTACACTAGTAAGTTTGAGACACCTTTTTATCAACATTCTCCCACTTGAAGAAGAACTTACTAGCTCCCAATCAACGTTCAAAGTCACTGTATCACCCAAGACACCTGCAACAACATCCAAGATGTCCACCATCTCAAGCATTAGTTCCAGCCATTCTTCAGAGGAAAGGAACGAGCCATGGTGTATATGCACCAGTCTAAAGAACACAAGCATCAAATCCAATTGATAGCAAAGGCTATAGAATACTTCCACCACTCCACTATGCTCACAAGCTATACAAAATCATCAACAACATCAACTTCAAAACTTCAACCTGAACACAACCATGAAGTTAGCCTCCAAAAAAAAGATAGAACATTAGTTAGAACAACAACTAGGAAATTGACTATTCCAATCCAACTGAACAACCCACACGACTGAAAATAGCACCCACAACAAGTGTTAATCCATCCAATCACCCATACCTTGAAGGTACCCACATCAACAAACTCATGCCGCCTACATAGCCAACCCATCAATTGCAAATATAAGCTCCATGTGCCAACCAGTTGAAGAAGACCAAAAACATCAAGGAACTCCCACTACATGGGTAATGTTGAATCTAAAATGATCAAAGGCATACTAAGTATACCAATCATAGCACATTGAAAGTGCAACCATGTAGTATGGAAGGACCATCCATAAAGATATGTAAATCCTACAACCAACTATTGCAAGAAACATCTCTCTCAACAATATTCCATAGCTCTCCCATGTTCTCTATATCCACAATAGGAAGAGATACATGAACCTCCATGTCAACACCCAAGTGAAACACATGACCACAAACTAGTGATCACCACAACTTCGCACATAATCTCACATCCAAAGTCATGTAAATTTGAACTATACAGGGAAGAACTAGACTAAAGAGAAGAATTTTCAAATCATAAACATGTAGCATGCCCTTCTACATACACCTCTAAGTGCCAACTATGTCAGGTAAGATCTCCTTCACAACCCCAAAATGAAAGCTTTACCAACATCCAAACCCTTTCAACCTCAAGAGATCAAACATAACATATACATCATGTACCTACATGGATGTAAGTTTCTCAAAGAATATCAAACTAATCCATTTCCAATCTTAGGAAATCAGCCCATAAACCATCCCCTAACAGTCCTCATCAGTGACTGATATCATAAACTCAAATGCACAAGGGGGCGGGTACATCAAGATGGGTAGCTAGTTTTTGGACCACTTTTCTAAAAGGATATGAAAACTCATACCGTGAGCACGTTATAACATTCTCATGTTATGGCTTGGTGTGTCGAGCTTGAGGCTTGGTCACAACAAGCCCATAATACAAGTGTGTTATAACACACTCATGTTATGACCCATTAAAACCAAAAAAATAGTAAAAGCAATTCATTCTTGCATTTCGACTGTGTTTTTCTTTTGCCTGTAGCCAAAACCCCCATTTTTTGTGCTCGTGTTCTAGGAGGAGGTATTGTGAAAAAATATTTATCAATGGTTGCTATTTCATCATGAGGATTCTGCCACATCGACGAGGAGGTATGATAGATAAGGATTGTTTGCATTTTGTTTTGAATTTGTTAGTTTTAGGTTGTATTTGATATTTATTTTTTTGAATTTGTAGGAGATGTAAATCAACCTGCAAAACCTCAAAATCCTCAACAAGTAGAGCAACAAAATCAACCACAACAACAACCTCCTCCACCAATCCCTCAACACCCTCCTGGCACTCAACAAAATTTAATGAGTGAAATTGAGAACAACAAAAAACAACTTGAGGATTTAATTAGTAGGTTGAGTGATCTAAATGGTTCAACAATAGAAAGAATGACCCTGACAACTTCATTGAAAGATATGTTAAAAAATGTAGATTTAATTAGCAAACAAATAACTAGATGGCAAGATAGGAGGCAGGTGTCTAGGGCTTATTATGCAGATAAGTTATCATATAAAGATGTAAAGGATTTAAAAATTACAAAAGGTGATTTTTGCTCCTTATTCACTGAACCACACACACATCAAAATATTACCCTCAATGCAAAGAGGTTTTCTATTCATTGGTGCCACCACTAATAGATTAAGAAATTTTTTTATGATAGGTGGTACATGGTTTTTGATTACCCACTGTGCAACAATTGTGAAGTTCCGCAGTTTTTCCTTAGGAAACTATACTATGAGTTCATATTGAATAAAATCCCAAATTATTTTGATATGAGGGACTTTTAGGGGAGAGGTGGGGGGTCAGCTCAGGATAGACCTGGTGCATAGTCGGATCCTATGAGGCAAAGGATACAACCTCTCCCTAGGCCGCCTCATGAGCATGTTGTTATCCCTTTCATTGTGAAGGAGAGTGCCAACATAGAGACATTGTAGGTGATCAACACTTTACCCAGAGTGTCATCGAGCATGCTAGCCCTATTCTACAACACCATCCATGGGAGTCTTTGAGTGGTGGCCTTTGAAACCATGTGTGTCAATCTTGTGGGGTGACTTGTTCATATGAATCCACTGACACTCAGGAGGCTGCTATGCAGGATCCATCTACAACTATGAAGATGGAGAGGGAAGCTGACATTTTGTATCATGCATATGGTATTGATTCTTAGGTAAAAGTTAACATGTTCATTAAATTTAATTTATTAATTTTTGATTTTGAAATGTAAGATTAACTAATTTAGTTTTATTATTTTAATAAAATTGCAGGGTCACAATGTTTAGACTAGATACATCGGCCCTCCACTTGATTTTTTTTGTAGTACACCTATTAGTGGGGTATGTAACTAGTAAACAATTATAAATTTATTACATGTTAATAGTATTGTTTTACGAATGGTATTTTAATATATGATTTTTGATGTTGAACAAGCTAATATTGGAGGTTTTGAGGGAACACCTACCAGTGCTAGTGGATTTACTCAAACCTACATGCAGGTAATAGAATAAAGAGTTTAACTAATGAATTGTATTTAATAGATTTGTGTTGTTTATATTCATATTTTTTATTATTTAGCATTGCACATCATTCAAACTCAAAGAATTACTTCACATTGAATAACTAATAACTAGATGTTGATAGATGACAAAATTTTAACTACAATATAGTTGTTTAGAAAGTCAACATAAGCAGTGATGCAATTACTTCACATAAGTAATAAGCCTAGGAGTAGATTCCAATTGCATTTTCTTGTCATGGAATTCCATGAGACCACTTTTTGCTGCTCGACATCTTTTCAAATAGTTCACTGCCTTGTCTATGCTATGGATGCCTGGAAGGAATACATATGAAAGAATAATAGTAAGCAATAGCATAAACAAGGCAATGAGTTTTTTGAAAAAATGCCTCAAATAAATGCAATCTCATGGTGATTTCCATCACCATAAGACCCAATTTATTTGAGGCACTTTTTCAAAAATCTCACTTCCTTTTCTATGCTACCACATTTTCCATACATGTCTACCAAAGCATTTTATCAAATATTTCATTTCCTCACTGCTATGGCTAAAAGCTTAAAAAAAGGTTCTTTCTAACAAACTATGGATGCTTGGGAAAAATATAACAAATCATAATAGTAAGAAATAGCATAGACATGACATTTATTAGTTTGAAAAAATGCCTCAAAGAAATGTGTTTTCATGGTGATGGAATGCTATTCCATCACCATGAGACCACATTTCTTCTAGGAATTTCTTCAAACAGCTCACCAACTTTTCTATGATACCACATTTTCCATACATATGTACCAAAGCATTTTATCAAATTACTCACTTCCTTGCTACTATGGCTAAAATCCTAAAATAGGTGCTTTCCAACAAACTATGGATGCTTGGAAAAATTTCTATCAAAGCATAATAGTAAGCAATAATACCATAGAGAAGGCAATGAAATGTCTGAAAATTTTCCTAAAAGAAACACAGTCTTATGGTGATGGAATGCCATGATGCACAGTTGTTTGTAATGGCATGCCATCACCACGAGACCCCATTTATTTGAGGAAATTTTTCAAATAGTTCACTACCTTCTCTATGCCACCATAGTTATCGTACATGTCTATGAAATAATTTTATCATCAGTCAACTAACTTGCTGCTATGGGTAAAATCCTCAAAACACTTTCTTTTGAACAAGATATGGATAGGGAAAATAGTAAGCATGATAGTCAGAAATATATAGTCTAATAAGTACTCAAAAAATTGTTCATTATCTCATACATTATATGTCATGATGTGGATCGCTATTGTATTTTTTTTTATTGAATAATTTGTTGTTTTATTTTTCAGATGTTGCAAATGGAAACACCTCCAAATGTGACAAGGGAAATGGAGTTCAATTTTCATAGATACTATATAATCCTTGATGGATCTGATAGGGGAGGTATGAGGCAAATTACTAAATTTCAATTTACATTCATTGTTATAAATGTTAGTTAGTGAAAAAGAAAACCATTATTGATTCGTAGTTTAATTTCTGCTTGGATGGTTTATACAGGGCTTGAGCATGCCTCAACATGGGCATGTGAATATTTCCCTCATGGAGAGTGATCATGGGATGGCGGTAAGTGATTATTTTGTTAAATATATGTTTTTTATAATATCATTTCTATATATTAATGTCTTTGCATTCTTATTGTAATAGTTAAAATTTCACAAGAACTAAACACTAGGAGGGCGGTAGGAGCCTCCTTGAGTCTTGACACAAATGAGTAATAGACCTATCGCCATCTGATCGACAAGAAAAGGGAAATAATTTATTTCCAGAGCATGGAGAGCAATGACTTTTGATTTCAAAGCCCTTTGTTGTATGCCTACATGGCAATTTTCTACATATTTTATATTGGATATATTTGACATTGTATGCCTATATGGCATTCTCGTAAGCCTATATGAATATTTTGTACCTATATTTTATACTTATATTGACATATATTGATGTATGCCTACATGGATTTTTGGTTAATACAAATCTATATTATCGATGGTGTCCATATTTGCATTATAAATCCATGGTTCAATAGATATGAGTTACATGTTTTCAAGTGTATGCTTTACAACTTACGTGTATACTTTGTGACTTACGTGTATTCCAATGTATACTTTATGACTTAACTATTTTCATGAGTATACCTTGTATTCATGCATATACTTTGTATTAATTTTCATATACTATGTATTCGTGTGTATACTTCAAGGCTTACATGTCTATGAGTACTTATTCTTCCCTTATTCACATGTACATGCTTGACTTATTCACGTGTATACTTATTAATTGGTTAGCCCTAGCATTCATCATTGTTGTCCTTCATGGTTTGTTTTGAATATTAATTGATTGATGCTAAACAACTTTTTCTAAAAGAAAAAAACATGCTTTCAATTGGTATTCCATGAAATGATTCATAAAAGGATTTCAATATATTTAATCCTTTGATTGGAACAACTCAATTAAGTAAAGGATACATAATCTTCACAACACTTGCAAAACATAATATTCAAAATAGATGAAGTAGTTTACTTCTTGACAAATTATTATACAAACATTTATCTTGATTAGTTTTTTAAAATTTTCAAAACATAATATTGATAGTGCAAAATGAATTGCTATGTTCTTGATCCATCACCATATAAACACATTGAAATATTTATGTCAACCTTTTGCAATATTATTTCTTGTATAGGAAATGGAATCAGGAGAAAGAAAGTTATAATTTATAATACAAATAAGAAATGGACTCAACATTCACCTAGACTCCCAAATAGGTCTATTTACCAAAGAAACACCCTCTCAATCACTATTCCAATTGCAAAACACCATTCGAAAACATTTACCAGTCTGCAAATCCACAAAATCCACAATTTTTAGGGTGTGATTGGCCCTCTAACCCCACTATCCTCTAAACCCTCAGTTTTCTCAAATTTCACTAGGGTTTATTGAAAACCCCATATCCAAACCTCATACAACCTCAAAACCTCTTCCAACACTTTTCATTCTACATGCACAAACTTAATTGACCACCAAATTGTGCTTCCTCATTACTTTACCCACTTTTACTCCCTCAAACCCCTCTTTTCCTAACTGGGGCATCATGCCATAACATACTTCTAACCTCCCTTTTCCTTGTAGACCTTTTAAACATGTCAAACTTCACAACCTCACCCTATTTCCAACCTATTCTAACTTATTCTCAAGCAATTTCTTCTTTTCACCTCGTCTAGCCTTGCTTTTAAGGCCTAAATTTTGAAGTTTCAAGAGGGGCAGCATTAGTAATCTCTTCCAATGCCTTTACTAATGCTATTTTCTTATTTGTACTCCCTATCATACTTACACAATTGACTCAAATGACCCCACACTAACTCAAAAACTAAAAGAAAGATTACAAAATGGCCTATCATGGCCTTATTTGACATTATCATGACTAAAATAATTGAATTAGACCTTCTTCATCAAATGGAGGAACAAGGTGCTTTGCACCAATGATCATATGCTTTTTGTGTGGAAAACTTGGACTTCTCAACTGTCATGTGTATGTTTTTCTTTTTGATTGTTTTGCATGCCATCATAAGGGATCAAGTGAGTTTAACGTAGCTTGGACCATTTCAGCATGTTTGGGTGTGAAAGAGAACCATTCCTAGCGTAAACCTACTTATCAGGATGCACTGGAGTAGTTTGTTTGGTCACATGAATTACAAAATAAAAGTTACACCACTTTGCAACTTTACACTGCTTGCATTTAACACTTTTTACATCAAGTGAAAAATGGACACCACAAGAAAATGGCTCTGAGAAAAAAAAAATTGAGAGAGGTTATTGTAGAGGGGCCCAATGCATTCCTGTAGGCTAAGATGGAGAGTTCATAAGCATCACAATTTTTGAGTAATAGCCCATGAAAGTTTTCTTCTATTTTGCACTTTTGACCCAGAAGGGATCAAGCCGATTGAACGTAGCTTGGAGTGATTCCGTGTGTTTGGGTGTGAAAGAAGACCATTCCTAGTGTAAAAATACCCATCCAGATGGGTTCAAACAATCTGTAAGGTCATACGAGTTGTAAAATTAAAGTTGCACCACTTTGCAACTTTCAACTACTTGCATTTGACAACTTTTTCCCCAAGTGAAAATTCACCACCAATGGAAAATTCCTCCAAGATAGAAAAAAATGAGAGAGGTTATTGTAGAGGGTCCCAACATGATCTATAAGATCAGACGAGAAGTTTTTAAGTGTCATGGTATCCGAGTAACAATATTCTAAAGTTTGCACCATTTTGCACTTTGGACTCTTAAGAGATCGATTCAATGGAATGTGGCTTAGAGCGATTCCACATGTTTGGGTGAAAAAGAGGAACATTCCTAGTGTATACATGCCTATTTAGATGCATTGGAATAGTCTGTGTGGTCACATGACTTGCAAAATGAAAGTTGCACCACTTTGCAATTTTGCACTGCTTGCATTTGACACTTTTTCTATTAGGTGAAAATTTGTCACAACGGGAAAACCACTTTGAGATAGCAAAAAATGAGAGAGTTTTTTGTAGAGGGGTCCAACATGATCCCATAGGATTAGACAATAATTTTGTAAGAATCACAATATCCGAGTAACAACATGTTCAAGTTTGCAACCATTTTGTACTTTGGACACTTAAGGGATCGATCTGGTTGAATGTAGCTTAGAGCGATTCCATGTGTTTGGGTGCAAAAGAAGACCATTTATAACATAAACATACCTACTCAAACACATTGGAACAGTTTGTGTGGGCACATGACTTGCAAAACAAAAGTTGCACCACTTTGTAACTTTGCACTGCTTGCATTTGACACTTTTTCCATCAAGTGAAAATCTGCCACCACAGGAAAACTACTCTGAGATAGCAAAAACCGAGAGAGATTTTTGTAGAGGCGCCGAACATGATCCCATAAAATCAGACTAGAATTTTCAAAGCATCATGATATCTGAGTAACAACATGCTAAAGTTTGTAGTCATTTTGTACTTTGGACTCTTAAGGGATCGATCTGATTAAACATAGTTTAGAATGATTCCACATGTTTGGGTATGAAAGAGGGCCATACCTAGCATAAAAATACCTATTCATATGCATTGGAACAATCTGTGTGGTCACACAAGTTGCAAAGGGAAAGTTGCACCACTTTGCAACTTTGTGCACTGCTTGCATTTGACACTTTTTTGATTAGGTGAAAATCTGCCACCACTGGAAAACCACTATGACAGAGTGAAAACCAAGAGAGGTTTTTGTAGAGGGGCCTAACACGATCGTATATGATTAGATGAAAATTTTATAAGCATCATGGTATTCGAGTAAGATCATACTGAAGTTAAACATCCGGTTAAACATAGCTCTAAGCAATTTCGCATGTTTGGGTGAGAAAGAGGACCGGGTGAGAAAGAGGACCATGCCTAGTGTAAAAATACTTATTTAGGCATTTTGGAATAGTTTATATGGTCACATAAGTTGCAGAATGAAAGTTGCACCACTTTGCAACTTTGCACTACTTGCATTTGATACTTTTTCTATCAAGTGAAAATCTGCCACCACAGGAAAATGACTCTAAGATAGTGAAAATAAAAAGAGGTTTTTATAGAGGGGCCCAATGCAATCACATAGGATTAGATAAGAATTTATAAGTGTCACGATATCCAAGTAATAGCATGTTGAATTTTGTAGCCATTTTGCACTTTGGACTCTTAAAGGATCAATCTGGTTGAACGTAGTTTGAAGCAATTCCACATGTTTGGGTGCAAAAGTGAACCATGCCTAGTGTAAACATACCTATTCGAGTATGTTGGAATAGTCTATGTGGTCACATGACTTGCAGAATGAAAGTTGCACTACTTTGCAACTTTGCACTGCTTGCATTTGATACTTTTTCTATTAGGTGAAAATCCACCACCATAGGAAAACCACTCTTAGATAGAAAAAACCAAGAGAGGTGTTTGTAGAGGGGCCCAATGTGATCCTATAGGATTAGATGATAATTTTTTAAGTATCACGGTATCCAAGTAACAACATGTTAAAGTTTGTAGCCAGTTTGCACTTTGGACTCTTAAGGAATCAATCTGGTTGAATGTAGCTCAGAGCAATTTTGTGTGTTTGGGTGTGAAAGAGGACCATTCCTAGCATAAACATACCTATTTAGACACATTTTAATATTCTTTGTGGTCACACGAGATGTAGAATGAATTTTCTACCACTTTACAATTTTGCACTACTTGCATTTGACACTCTTTCCATCAGGTGAAAATCTGCCACAACAAGAAAACCACTTCGAGATAGTGAAAATAAAAAGAGGGTTTTGTAGAGGCACCCAATGTGATCCCATAGGATTAAATGAGAAATTTTTAAGTGTCATGGTATCTGACTAACAACATGCTAAAGTTTGCAGCCATTTTGCACTTTGGACTCTTAAGAGATCGATCTGGTTGAACGTGGCTCAGAGCGATTCTACATGTTTGGGTGTGAAAGAGGACCATGCATAAAATAAACATACCTATTCAAACACATTGGAATAGTATATGTGGTCACACAAGTTGTAGAACGAAAATTGCACCACTTTGCAACTTTTCACTACTTGCATTTGACACTTTTTCCATCAAGTGAAAATACGCCACCACGAGAAAACCACTTTGAGGTAGCAAAAACCAAGAGATATTTTTTTAGAGGAGCCCAAAAAAATTCTATAGGATTAGATGAGAATTTTTTAAGCATCACAATATCTGAGTTGTTTCTCTTGTAGATTTTGATGGGAAAAGGGCATGAAAAATGAGGTTTCACCCTAGGGTTTGATAAAATATTGCATGTAGAGGTTGGGTGATTGTCTTTTAAGTTTGTGCAGATTATTTTAAGAAGTTCTGAGGTGGTGACATGTTCAGGTAAGGTGTGGAACCATTCTTTTCAATAAACCCTCCTCATACTAGCATAAAATAAGGGTTTTGTGGTTTGGCATAGTGGAGTGAGTTTCTCCTGAGACAAATTGTGGATTTGAGGGTTTTGATACATGAGAATTGCTGCCCCAACAAGTTTAGGGAGTTTTTGAATGTTTAAAGGTATGTTCCTTTGTAAATTAGGCCCAGTTAGCGTAATTAAGACAATGAAGCTCATTTTGATGCACATGTTCTAATATAGTCACTATTGATTTTGAAGTATGTGTTGTAACTCAATAATGGGTATCTAGATCAGTCATTTCTTTGTGAAGTCATTTGAGAAGTTATGATAAAATTGTTCTTATTTCCTCAATTTTGAGTAAAAAGACTTCAAAATACTTTCAAAAGTTATCTAACTCCTTGCTCTGAAGAAATCTAATCAACAATGAAAGTATAAGGTGTTGTACAATCTACACAAGCTTGAAACAAAAAGGAAAAGTGTTATAAATACAAAAAACATCATCCTTTATTTACTAATTTTGCAACTGTGCAAGTAATGCAAGTTTTGCATTTTTACACCAAATGAAAACTTTTGTGCAATATGACTTCTCTAATAACCTAATGACCTATTTGAGACTTCTAATACATTACATATGACCTTCACATGACCTTTTTCACATTGTTTACATTTGAAAAATCAAATTTTGCAAATTTTCCTATTAAAGACATTATAGAACAAAGTGCTCTTGCACCAAACATGAACTCCAAAAATTCAATATTTGAGTAAATATCATTACAAGTAAATCTCATTACAAGTAAATCTCATTACAATACCTTATCTACTCTATTCTCATAGATCTTTTACAATTTCACTCATACATTCAAGATTCTCTTTAAATTTCTACATCATAGGTGCTCATGAGCATGTTAACTTCAATTAAGTAACTTGAGATTCCCTCACTAAGCTTCACACACTCTTTTATAATGGCTTCAAATCAGAATTGACATTTGTCAAGATCATCAAAATAAGGATGTTGCATTCATTTTTTGGCTGAGATTCTCTTTGATGGCTCATAAATTAGCATTTTTTGCAATGAGAGACCAATCAATTTTTAGTAGTTTACTTACAAATATGCAAAGTAAAAGAAGAAAAGGAAAGAGCATCGACAATGAAATGAAATGAAAATAGATGGAAGGAACTTATAGATAGGCATGCCAGTCTCTCAACTTACTCACTCCTGGTCATACATCTTCACTAGGAGTTCCAAGATACCTATTTCCCACAACACCTCTCATGAATAGAATAACTTGAAATTCGAGATGCTCTTATAATGTCTACATCATAGGTGCTCATGACAAGGTTAACTTCAAATAAATAACTTGAAATTCCCTCACCAAGCTTCACACACACTTTTGTAATGACTTAAAATCATAATTGTGATTTGTCAAGATCATCAAAATAAGGATGTTGCATAACTTTTCTGGTTGAGATTCTCTTCGATGGCTCATAAATCTATATTTTCTACAAAGGGATACCAGTCAATTTTTAGTAGGTTACTTGCAAATAGGAAAACTACAAGAAGATGTTACCATTGGCATCAAACAAATTAATGTGCATATAAGTATAAATTAATAAGAACCGATGTGAATACTTACAAATTAATCCAATGAACCATTCAGGTCTGCTCTACTCTTTATTGTGTCAAGTATTGCATCATGGTTAGACTCACGAACCTTCCACGAGGTCTTGTTCAAAGGTCTACCCCCATATTTAGTCAAACGAACATTGGATGCCATGACAAGGTTTGAGTAATGAAGAATCTTACGATGTGTATTAAAGTCCTAAAACAAACCAATGTTTAACGCTCTCATGTGGATACCTTCTAAGCCACATTCTAGTAACAACAACCGAGTCTATAGGGTATTCGATATTTTATCCATCTATTACTAGGGCATCAAATTTATTTTTGGCCTCAACACAACGACACAAGTAATAGTCTATTCCCTCTTCATTGTCTTCATTTGCAATAACTACATAAACATGCCCTGCATCGATATGTGTAGCAAATCTATTGAAATTAGTCAACATTACAAATTCAATACAAAGTAAGATAACAATATGGAATTTCAAAAACTAAGCAAGTAGATATATTACCTGGTTGAACTAAATCTGATATGTGGTCAAAGTTGATTGATGATTCCATCTGTGTTAGTTCCAATGCTGTCAGAGGGCGAGACATGTGAATTGGGCTAAGATAACTTGTCAACCATTTGTCAACCCACTCCCCTGACTCACAATCATTCTAGGCTTGCATTGTACATGAAGAATGAAAGCATGCCATCTTTCGTGTATCGATACTCCATGAACCTCTATTTGAGCTAAGGAAAGAGTGTACCTCACTTGATCCTGTTAGTGTACAACAATCCTCATATGGTGCAATGTTAGTATCATCCATCAACCAAAAAAATATGCAAACTGAAGACATACCTTCATTACCTAGACCCATCGAAGTATTACACCACTCGATGATTGATCTTGCATTTTTCAACTTTTCATTGTCTTTATACTTTAACTCTTCTCATGCTAATGCTCTTTTCACACATGCTTCTGCACCATCATGCTCCCCCTCTCCATGCCCGGCCTCAGAAAATTTCCACACATGTTGTACACCTATAATGAAATGCATCTTGCTCAACCAGTAGAACATGCACGAGTTCTTGAACTATGCTACATAGTTATCCGACCATATTATATGTTGACTGTATGCTATGCCCCTCTAAGCCAAATCACTATAGAACATTTGGAATAAACCTTGCACAAACTCTGGAGAATGTGTGTGATCATCACTAATATAAAAGTGATACTCCCTCAATAACTTCCTTTGGTCCTCTATACTATCAACTGCATGAATGAATGTTATGTGCAAAAATATTGAAACATGTGTGGAGTTGTAATACTATGACTACACCTCATGCTATGGTTGTAGAGTGTAGTTCTCTTCAAATTCAACCACTAATACTATGATACCAACTAGAAAGGTGTCCTTGCATATCTTGAATTGTGTGTCCAACCATCAAGATCTATGGGTATGCCTTCCATACTCATACACTATATTGTCACGAATCATGGACATAAACTGATATACTAGAATCTTTTGAATAACTAAATCACACCTTTTTGCTTGAGGCCCATCATTTGCAGCGTATGCCACTGTTTTATACTTTTTGAACTCTGCTAGTTTTTATCCCACCTCATCTATGATTTCCATATGTTGACATACTAGCATACACTGCAAGCCACCACAATGCTGGCATGAACCATCCAAGCATGTTGTCTTGTTGAATATTTGAACATCCTCTATTTCACATAATTTTTTTGATAAGAACTCTCTTGAAGATTTTGGTGGGGATTCTATGCCATAATCTTGCAAAACATCATTATTATGAAAATCCAAACATATAGAACAATAAACATCGTAATGATTAGATAATTCAATTTTTAGTCTACAACAACATGTAGTGCATGTGTGATTTATATTGATGTAAAAAGGTTTAAGAATTTCAATTTTTTTTTTTAAATACTAATTTGAGGATAATCATTTTGAAATTTATGAAAAAATTGGGTTTGAGTCGTATCCAAAAAATGCTTTGGATGTGGCTCATGGTTCTAACAACTGATTATTCTTCTTACCACATCCCTTTGATTTGGAGATGGCCTTGTGTTATTCATCAAATACTCTTCAATTAGTGTTCTCAATGCTTCAACAACTTTTTTATCTTTTTGTGGAAGTCTCCCCGAGAATTCCCATAACTCATTTGAATTGGTGCCCTCAATTCTTTTTTACCTTTGAATGGCTTTTGATAAAAAATTTCTACTAATTCTCATTTGTTCACTCGTCTTTCTAATGAGACAAGCTCTCTTTGTTTTACTGCTTACCAAAGTCAATGTAATGACACATCGGGTGACATTACTATCCTTTGAGTATGAGGTCTTACCCACACTCTCATAAGCATCCATTAGATTCTTCACAATAGTGTTTTCACTTGATGCATTTGATGTTCTCATCTCAAGAGTCTTCATGATGTCTCTATACTTCATACCCTACATCATTTCAACAAATAGTTGACATCTTGCGGTCTCATTTAGCCTTTCAAAGAATATTTTCCAAATATTATTAGCATATATTCTACAATAGCATGTTGAAATCTTACCTTCCATGTGCTAGAAAATATCCTCATCAATATTAATCAAATACTTTGGCTTTCTACGAAAAATTCTAGGTGGTGTTCTCCTAGGTACATACATCTCAACAATAGGAATTTCATCAATATTTAATTGAGGTGGGCTAGATTGTGTACCTTCAATTGAGGGTGGAGTAGAAGACATACCTTGAGGTTCATGTGGGGATGATGGGATACCTTCTTCATCAAATCTGAGTGATTATGTACTCTCAACTTGAGATGCGATGGAAAGTGTCCAACCATATTCACTTGCGGTAGATGGTTTCCCTCCATATTCACTTACGGTAGATGGTATCCCTCCACATTTTCTTGTGCTTAATGGTGTCCCTTCATATCCACTTGTGGTAGATGGAGTGTCTCCAACTATGGTATTTGAATCTATCTACCACTATGCTTTCATATTCGTGCCCTTTGTGTTACCAATCTCCATTCTCTTTTTGATGGTTGAGGTTCTTCTTTAGTTGGCTTGTTTTTGTCGATCATTTCCAATTTCTTCTTTTCATGATATGCCCTCAACCATTCTATCTCCTTTGCTTTGAAGGTTTCATATTCTTCATTTTTTAATTTTTTCTTTGTTCGTTCCTTTGGCATGGTGGATAATTTTACCTGTAGCATGGTAATGAGACAAATATTAGCTCCTAAAAAATGTATCCATTCTGTAAATTAAATATATGTCATTCAAGGCTTCATAAAAAATACTTACAATCATCCTGTAGAAAAGTATTTCTAGCATAGAAAAAGGTGGTGCAAGGGCATGCCATGATTACAAGATACGCTCAAAATGAAAGCATGGAAAAGGCATGTGAATTCAAATTTCTTGGCAAGCTAGTGGAGCATTGGCAAGCTAGATCACTCACTAGCCTACTAGTGTGGTAGGGTTGAGAAGGTAGGGGCAACGTATGCCTCATAGAAATGGTGTCTCACAATGATATAAGGTAGGGGTAGTGTATGTAGGGGCAACATATGCTTCATATAAATGGGGTCTCATGGTGATGTATATCACTGTGAGATGCCATTTCTATGAGGCATACGCTACCCCTACCTTCTCAACCCTACTAGATTGGAAAGCTAGCTTGCTCCACTAGCTTAGAATGCAGTAGGTTTGAGAAGGTAGGGGTAGCGTATGCATATATCACTATGAGACTCCATTTATATGAGGCATACACTACCCCTACCTTTTCAACCCTACTACATTGCAAGCTAGTGGAGCGAGCTAGCATGCCAACGCTCCAATAGATTTCCAATGCAGTAGGGTTGAGAAGGTAGGGGCAACATATGCATCATAGAAATGGAGTCTCATAGTAAGGCATACACTACCCCTACCTTCTCAACACTATCGCATTGGAAAGCTAGTGGAGTGTTGGAAAGATCGTTCCACTAGCTTGCAATGCGGTAGGGTTGAGAAGGTAGGGGCAGTGTATGCCTCATAGAAATGACATCATTTTGAGACGCCATTTTATGAGGCATACGCTGCCCCTACCTTCTCAACTCTACCACATTGGAAAGCTAGTGGAGTGTTGTCATATCATTGTGAGACTCCATTTCTATGAGGCATATGTTGCCCCTACCTTCTCAACCCTACTGCATTGGCAAGCTAGTGAGCTCCAACCTAAACATAGTTTTAAGGTTTGAAAGTCATTTAAAATGGTTTATTGACCCATTCCTCTCACTATGGACACTGTAACTCAAGGAATGGGTCTGCAACATCACTAAAAAGGTGTGGGAATGTTGATTAAGTATAGGGGAGGTTAAGAGTTGAGTTGGGCATGAAGCCTTGTAGTGAAATTTGGTGTTTTCCATGTGAATTTGAGAGGTTTTGACATGCTAAAGTGAGTATTGTGTTAGGGAAGAATTGTTTCTTGTTGAATTGAGTTTTTGCAAGACATTTTAGACCTGTTTGAGGTGGTGGTATGTTGTCATAAGGTTGGGAAGTGTGTTTTCCAATAAGCCCTAGGTTATTTGGCTTAAAAAGAGGGTTTTTGGTTTTGGTTTTGATTGCAAGATAAGCTACACCTTTCCCCATGTTGCTAACATAGCCTTGAATAAAGATTCTTGTAATAGTGGAGAGAAGGGTTAGAATCCCATGTAGGTAGAATAATAAAGGAAAATTTAAAATATATCACAACTAAAAGTGATGAGGTAGGTTTAGTGATGAGGTAAATTTAGAAATAGATATGAAAACCAAAATAGTTTCTAAGATCTATCAATTTGGGAGGAGTATATTCCAATTTTTTAGAGACGTATGGAAAATTTGGTTGCATAGACAAGGCAATTAGATGCTTGGTATAACTATTTGACAAAATACCTCGATGAAAGCTT
>VDFB02062716.1:0-30684 GCA_007258455.2 Sequoia sempervirens
GATTGCATCCATGTTAGTTTGCATCTGTATTTATGGGGTTTCCAAAGCTGCAACAATGATGTTATCTCTTGCACTAATGGATTGAGTACACTTGACATTACCAAAAAAACATCATTCTCATATAGAAAAACACATCAGTTGTATCATCATTTGCATTCATTAGAAAAAATTATCACATCATCTATCCATACATCATATCATAATATTTGCATCAGAAAACACAAAAAGACGTGCATCACATCTCATTTTCATAATTAAAATAATTTCATATAGTTGCATTAAGAAAGTGGTTCACTAAGCTTAAATGAGTGAGTCTCTTCAGATTTCTAAAAGAATTGAGAAATATGTTAGGTTTTGTGAAGCTTAACTTAACAAATAATCAAATGACGATAACCTTCCCACAACTCTTAGAAGTTGGATAGATTCACTCATTTAAGCTTAAGACCCTCAAAGTTTTGAAGCATTATAGAACTCAGTTAAGCATAATCATTTGCATCATATATCCATATCATCATTACAAAACATCATACACATCATTTACATAATCATTACATCCCATTATCATTACATCCATACATAATCAATATGAACATCACATATCATCATCATATAAACATCATAAGCACATAGAACCAGGTACCATCATACAATCATTTCATCTAACATTCATCCATTCATGGTATCATTTATCTGCATCAGAAAAATACAAAAAAATCAAATGCATCACATATCATTTGCATAATAGAATCCATCACATGCATCATATAGGCATCATTCATAAATCATCATAGAATCATAACACATTGGAATCCATAGCTTATCATATCATTATCATCATATAAAACATCACATAGCACCAAACATAGAAATTAAATGCATCCATCATAATCATCATGGACATCATCATAACATAGAAATTAAATGCATCATAGACATCCATCATCATATAACATCATATAGACACATAGATCATAATCATCACCACATATCATATAACCTAAAAAAAATTAAAAATGTCAGTGTACAAGGATATCCAAAGGTATGAAGAGATACACCAATATAAAAAATGGCAGCGTATCATAAAGTTTGACAACAAGAGGTACATCATCAATGTCTCAATTGAATAAAGAGTGTATACATGTCCAAAACTACATCAAAAAATCATAAACTAGGAGCTATGTCATGCTCCCCCCAAACAGTGTTGGCATCCCAGGACTAGTATCTCCCCCTGCACTTGATGGACCCATACCAGGATCTCTCAAATCTCCAAGAAATGGCTACATAACACCCACACTAACAGTCCGAGACTGAGACCTGCCAGATCAAGACTGTGCAAAGCTCTCCCATCGCTCAGGAGGAACCACCTCCTGATATCGACCTCTGTAGAACTCAGCCTCTTGAGTGGTGTGGTGAATCTCTTTGAAATAATCTAATGTACCTATAGCTGCTGCAACCTGCTATAGCCTCTCGGTAATGGCCTCAACCTGCTCTGCCCGTTGTCTCAGGGCATCCCTCTCAGTGGTCAATGTGGCAACCTATCCTTGCACCTGTCCCTACACCTGTCCCTGCACCTAGGCCTATATCTGTGCAAGCTAGGCCTGCACCTGCCCCTGTGCCTACTTTAGAAGAGCCTGCACTTTCTATAATTGTCCATGTAGCATTTGAACCTACACCTATAACACAACAATTTGTATCTATTGTTGCTATGATGGCAGTCTAATCTCTACCCACTATTGTGATGGGGCTACTAATGATCACCTCTTGCAAGGCACTCTCATCTATCTACTATTAGGACCTGGCCCTCCTCCACCCCCATCACCTCCATCATCTCCCCCATCACTCTCCTCATCATCAGCCTCATCGATACTATCCCTCTCCTCATTGCTCCCCTCCTCCTCTACCTCCTCTCTTTGTCACCTAAACCCATGACCTCCTGCCTCCTCTACTAACAAAGGTGCAGGCTCATCATGAATCGTAATTCGTGGGAAGGGATGAGTAAACATATACTGAGCATACTCTGCTAATATCGAAGTATCGGTAATATCTTGATGAACCTCCCAAGGGATGACCTGTAATCCCTAAAAATGCTCAACTACTGCATCATAATACAAACATGACCCCCACTCTGTCGCATCTTGTTGTCACCAAGCATAATGGGCCACTCCCTGGGGCATGCACTGGACCCTACCATACTGTCTCAACACTCTTAACAACATAAATTTCTCAATAATAAATCAGGTATGACCAATTAGATAAATCGACTGACACAAATAGGGCATCTCCATGTCATCCTCGGGCCATTGCTTGCAATCAACATAGGGCCTCCACACAACTGACTCCAAATCATCTAGGGTCCTCCTCCAATACTCTAGCTTTCCCAACCTAGGCTGAGCAAGTCAACCTTCATAGATGTGAACATAAGGCCTCATGGCTGGCCTATGTCTATCTCCCACTAGCCGACTGATTGCTATATGCTCCTAGGCCTAGACCTAGAGCAATGTGACTCCCCCTGATAGACTGGCCCCAAGCAGATAAACCCTCTAGTGAAAATCATGGTATAGATGAGCTAGCATACAAAAACCCCATGCATATCTTGTCCCATGAACAATCATACTCTCCAAGATCTTGGCCCATCCAACGGAGTGTCCCTTTGACTTGCGGTCAAGACAAAGGAACCCTGCAATAAAACAAGCTAATATAGATGAAAACGTGGCGTATGCATCAACCTTGCCCTCCATGGAATCTTGTACCCGCATAAATGGTCATCCTAAAATACCCAATGTTATGCATTAGTCTTGCCCTGTTCATGTGCATCATATATAACAAGCTCTCCAACCACCAAAATCTGTAGACTTCGATATACATCCTCAGGAGTCACCGTGATCTCACCAGTGGGAAAATGGAAGGTGTTATGCCCACTATGCAATCTCTCTGCTAAAGCTGTCAGTAAATCCCTGTTCACCTTAATATGGGGCATATTGATGAGAGATGACAACCCACATCACACAATAATAGTTGTCTTAGGCTGCGTTAGATGATGAATCAAGTCCCATGTCCTCGGGAACCACTCTTTGATCTATAAACTAGTTAAAGGCTCCTATCATTACAAAATCACAATTCAATCAATCAATCAACCAACATCAATTGACATCAATCAATCAACCTATCAATCTAATCAAATCTGGTGAGACTTTGATCAAATCTCATGAGGTTTATCCAATCAATCAATTCAACTTTGTCTATCATGAGGTTTATCAAATCAATCAATTTTAACCTTGCCTATCATGAGGTTTATCAAATCAATCAATGCGCCTTGCCTATCATGAGGTTCATCAATCAATTCAACCTCACCTATCATGAGGTTCATCAATCAATTCAACCTTGCCTATCATGAGGTTTATCAAATCAATCAATTTTAACCTCACCTATCATGAGGTTTATCAAATCAATCAATGCACCTCACCTATCATGAGCTTCATCAATCAATTCAACCTCGCCTATCATGAGGTTTATAAGATTAATCAACCTATTATTGATCCTCACCTATCATAGGGTCAATTATCATCATCCTATCATTGAATCACACCTATCATGAGATCAATGGACATCTAACCTATCAACATTATCAATCATCATCAAATCATAGACTGGCATAATCAAACATCATCGAAATCAAGGAGTCTCAACAAGAAAATCATCAAATTTACCCAATGTGCCAAAACAGTGCACAAATGCGCTAAATAACTCAATGCACTATATAAACTCATCAATTTGCTACAATAGACCTTCAATGCGTTGAATTATTCTATGTGTCAAAACATTTCACCAATGCGTCGGAACAGAGTCTCGATGCTCCAAAATACTTGATGCGCTATTCCATTTAATCTATGCACTAATATAATTGCTCTATGCACTAGACTATTCTATGCGCTAAAACAATTCATGATTGCGTTACTTCGGATCACCAATGCACTAATATAACCTATGCGCTACTTCATTAACCCTATGTGCTACATTGCTTTCCCTATGCGCTAGATTATTCAATGCTCTAAAACAGACTATGCATGCACTATTTCAGTATCTCAATGTGCTAAAACATTTCAAAACCAAATTCAAACTAAAAAGGGAGGGAAAAATTAAATGTACTAAATACGAGGTAGTTTTTGGGGTACTCACTGGAGGTTTGTATGTTGTTAGGTGGTTGTGCTTCCTGACTTGCTCGAATTGGTGCGTGTGGTACAACATCACCATTCTGCTCCAAGTTTGCTCAATCACTCTCACTCACAAAGTTTTCAAAATCACCAAATGCACAAATGAACTTTCTAATCAACTTTTTAACCTTTTAAAGGTTAATTAAGTGGCATTTTATGGGGTTGTTTTATTTTTATTTTTCAAAGGGGTCTTAATTAATCAGATTACCACTTGTTGACTTCTACATCATTTTTCGAGAGATAAATAATTTTTGAAGCACAAAATTTTGAGATCATCATCAAATCATCGAAAAATCATCAAAATTTTCAAAAAATCCAAAAAATCCAAAAATTTCCAAAATTCACTGATTTATCTCCTGAGGGGGCATATATCTGTCATCGCTTGCAAATCAGGGTCTGAGACATTGAATTCTTTTTTTCTTGGCATCAGTATCAAATTTTTCTTTGAAGCAACGTGTAAACACATTGCTTTAAAGAGGGGAAAAATGTATACACCTAAAATCGATCAAGACATTTAATTAATTAAATACTAGTTATTTAATTAATATTCGACTACGTATAAATAATTTTTCAATTTATTTATATAGTTCACCCTTTTCTAATTCTCCAAATCTAAAATCATATTCTTCTAATTTAATTAAATAAACAAATTTCCATAAGCTTGTTTTATTTAATTAAGTTTCATTAATCCCAGATTAGGAATTCAAGCACATGTCCACAAATTTTCATGCCACCTCACCAAGGTCACATGAAATTAAATAATTCTAATTTTTAATTAGAATTATCTTCAAACACATGGCTTATTCCTCACACACTTCTTCAAAAAAATTTCAAACACATGGTCTTTCTCTCACACACTTGATTCTTCCATCCATTTGGAATGTTGTCTTTGGTCAAGAGATTCCCCCATCCATTTGGCATGTTGTCTTTGGTCAAGGGAACACCTTCTTGATTCTCGTCATCTCCACCGTTCATCCCTCTTGTTTGAATCTGGGCCGTCAATCATTGCCACCTCACAAGATGCTTGGAAAAGCCTATAAATACAACCCTTTGCCATTGTATTTTGCATCCACATTTGAGTAGAGTTATCATGCAGGAATATCGTTTGAGCATTGGAGCATTTTGGAGTCTTATAGTTACATTTCATATCATGTTTTGTTTTGTAATTATATCTTAGAATCACATTTTGCTTCATAGTTGCATTTTATATCATGCATTGCATCATAGTTGCATTTTAGATTAGCATATTCATAGTTAGCATTTGAGCATATGTAGAATCATCCTAGCTTCATACAATAGCATCTACATTGTATAATCTAACATCATTATCCATTCATTATAATAACCATTATCATTTTCATCATATAGTTTCATGTAGGAATTTAATTGGCTTGCATGTTGAATATCAACCTTGTTTCTCAAGTTGTCATTTTAACAACCATAGTGCACATAGAAATCTTAGGGCCAAATGGTTTAATAAATCCTTGAGAATAGAGGACAATGTGATGTTTTAAAAAGATTTGTTTAGCTACAAAATAGAGTAGTTTATTTGATTCAAATATTTGATATAATCCATTTCATTAAGGTTTGTGTTGATTTACCAACTCCCACAAATTCACACACACATAAATAATATTAATTATTTAATTATTTCCTAAGGTTACAAGTCCTCTATTAATTAAATAATTTTGATTATTTACTTAATTCATTTTCTAGTTTTGTTTCTTATTTGATTAATTAAATAAATTTTATTCAATTAGTTACGTCACTAATGTCCCTTTCTACTACAATTAAATAAATTTTATTCATTTATTTAATTTTCTAGTCATCTTTCAACTATAATTAAATAATTATTTTAATTGTTTAATTATTCATTATCCCTTTTCTTTCATCCAATTAAATAAATTTTATTTATTTATTTAATTTCTTACTAACTTGTCCTTATCTTCCAAATTTTGAATTAAATCATTATTTAATTCAGAAGGTCAACATGTCACATGTCTTCTATAATTAAATAATACTTTTATTATTTAATTATTCATTTAAATTTCTACTACAACCTCTTTATCCATGTCAATCTTATCTTCTACATCAAATTTTATCTCTTGACATCTCATTTAATTCTAGCCCTTGATTGAATTATCTCATAATTCAATCTCAACCCTTCATCCTTATCATTTGCCCTAATTCTTCCCTAACCCTATTCCATACTACAAATTCCATTTTTGTCCATTAATCTTTAGGTCATATTAACCATTGAATCTCAGTCCTTCATTCAAATTTGTCTTTTCTATAAACGACCCTTGTCCTTGTCATTTTGACATCTAGTCTATCTAATCCACAAGCTATCTAGAGACATCTTGCTATCTTGTCAACTTAGCTATCAAGTCAAGTACATTTAGTCAATCATAATCTTCAATATTTTGCTTTGTCATTGTCATTAGGTGTATTTACACTCTAAAAAATCTAAGGGAAATTATTCATATCAAGAAAAATGAAGAAGTGCAATGGTGGCATGAAGACTCTTTGGTAATATTTTTTTATATTTTATTTCTTTATGCTTATTTGTACTTCATTGTTTATTAGGGTTTGATTTACATGTATTTTTTCCTAACCTTGATAATTTTACCCTGATTACATCTATATACCCAATACCCTTGACCCTAAACCATGTACTCTCAATCCTCAACCATGTACTCTAAACCCTAAATCCTACAACTCAACCCTCAACCCTATACCTTATACCCTCAATCGTAAACCCTATACCATGTACCTTATACCCAATATCCTCAACCCTAAAGCCTAAACCCTATACTCTCAACCCTAAAGCCGAAACCCTATACCCTCAACCCTCAACCCTAAACCCTATAGCGTATACCCTCAACCCTCAACCCTATACCTTATACCCTCAACCATAAACCCTATACTCCATACTATCAACCATCAACCCTATACCCTAAACCCTAAACTCTACACCCTCAACTCTATACCTTAAACCCTCAACTATAAACCCTATACTTTATACCTTATACCCAATATCATCAATCCTAAAGCCTAAACCCTATACCCTCAACCCTAAATCATAAAAATTATACCCTATACCATCAACCCTAAACCCTAGCCTTATAACCTCAACTATAAACCCAATACCCTTAACCCTATACCCAATATCCTCAACCATAAACACTATACCCTCAACCTTGAACACTATCCCTCAATCATAGGCCCTAAATTTTATACACTAAATCCTCAATCCTAAACTCCATACCCTTAACCCTAAATTGTATACCCTTGACCCTATGCCTTATACCCTAAACCCTAATCCCTATACTCTTCACCCTATACCCTCAACCCTATATCCTATACCCTATACCCTCCACCTTAAATTTTATACTATATACCTCAAACCTACACCCTCAACCTTATACCCTCCATCATAAACCCTGTATCCTTGACCCTATACCTTTTAACCTCAATTGTAAACCATGTAACCTCAACCCTATGTACCAAATACCCTCAACCCTAAAGCCTAAACCCTATATCCTCAATATAAAATCTATACCCCATACCCTCAAAACTATACCCTAAACCATAAATTTTATACCCTAAACCCTAAACCCTATACCTTACACCTCAACCATAAACCTAATACCCTCAACCATAAACCCTACACCCTCAACCTTATACCTTATACCCTCAAATTGTAAGTGCTACTTGAAAGGACAAGGAGCTCCTAGTCTACTCATAGATGTGTGTGAATGGGAAGGATCTACCATTCATTATTAAAATTGGAAGTAAAAAGGTTTGATATATACTATTTTTTAATAGATTGAACCTATAGACAACATTGTACCCACAACAAAAATTCATGGGATGTGTAATCTAAGGGTAAAATATTTAGGTAGGTAAATAAGTTGGGTGAATAGAATTTTCCAACTCCTTGCATTGATGGCCTCCTCGATCAACATAAGGGGGCTAATTTTTTCACTACAAATTGGGTACCACCAAGTCACCATTAAGTCATTATATGTGTGAAATAATACCTTCATATCCAAATGGATTTTTGAAATGGTTAGCCTCGCTGTTTGGATTGACCAATACACTTTCCACCTTCATGTAGAGAAGAATGATGCACTTAATCCTTTCAATATTTTCATTTTTAATTTTTCTATTTAGATAACATACTCATATTAAGCAATACATAGGAGGAACATGTACATCATGTTCAATAGATACTTTCAACTCTACAACAACATGGGATTTATGATAACAATTTAGAAAAGTATTCCTTTAGTATGGAAGGTATTTAGCACCTTAGATACATTATGAACAAGGATTGTTTTTATGTGAACCCTAAAAAGATAGAGGTAATTAAAGATTGGTCATATCATAAAAATATCATAGAACATTATAGAATTTTAGGATTGTATAAATTTAATTACAGTTTTATATAACTTGGATTATCACACTTGGAATGACCTATTAACCAAGAATTTAGGTGAGAGTAAAATAAAAATTCCCTTGGATAGAGAGACTATAGTAACAATTCACACAATTTAAGTAGACTTTATTTAAGACCTACACTAGTTCTTATTGATTTGCAATAGTCCTTTGAGATTGAGGTTGATACCTCTGAATATGAACTTGGAGTAGTTTTGACTCAATGTGGTCATCTAATTTCCCAACATGTAGTGATATTTTATCTAATGCTATGTATAAACACCCCATGTATGACAAGGAGTTATATACAAGCCTGCAAATAACATGGAATTGCTATATCTTTGGGAAAGACATTGTTATTCACATAGATAACAAGCCTCTTAAATTATATAAATATAAGAAGTTTCTTAGAATTATCAACATCAAAGGTGGTCTAGTTACCTTAAATATTTTCATCCCAAAATTTATAATAAGAAGGAATAACAAATAAAGTTGCAAACTAATTGGGTTGGATTGGAATGAATAACCTTAATAACTACGTTGGAATCTTGTAAACACTACATGAATTATTAACCTCGGTTGTATTCAACATTAATCCTATTTGTTGATATCTATCCAAAAAATACTCAAATGATATATAATCCCTTTATTAATGTATGTAAGATAAAATTCTCTATCATATAATGCACATATATGTCCCTATATACACTCTCAACCTTATCCCATCCATCATAAACCCTATAGCCTCAACCCTATACCAAATAACCTCAACCCTAAGCCCTAAAATTTATACCCTATACACTCAACCTTATACCCTCAACCCTAAACACCATCCCTCAACCCTAGGCCCTAAATCCTATATGATAAAATCTCAACCATAAACTCCATACCCTCAACCCTAAACCCTAAACTATATACCCTCGACCTTATACCTTATACCCTAACCTATAAACCCTATAACCTCGACAATGTATCCAATACCCTCAACCCTCAAACCTATAAGCTTAACCCTATAATGTATAACTCAATTGTAAACCCATACCATCAACCTTAAACCCTACACTCTCAATCCTATACCTTATACCCTCCATCGTAAACCCTATACCCTTAACCCTATACCCAATACCCTAAACCCTATACACTCAACCCTATACCCTAAAGCCTAAACACTATCCCTTAACCCTAGGACCTAAATACCATACACTAAACCCTCAACTCTACACTCCATTAACCCTAAACTCTATACCCTCAACCCTAAAATTTGTACTCTCAACCCTAAACCTCATACCCTCAATCCTAAAATCTATACCCTCAATTGAAAAATCAAGAGGAAATGACTTATAGAGGAGAGAGAGAGAGAGATAGAGAGAGAGAGAGAGAGAGAGAGAGAGAGAGAGAGAGAGAGAGAGAGAGAGAGAGAGAGAGAGAGAGAGAGAGAGAGAGGGAAGGATCAATAGGGAGTGGGAGAGAGATAGAATCGAGTGATGGAGAGAGGGAAGGATTGATAAAGAGTGGGAGAGAGAGAGAACCAAGGGATGGAGAGAGCGAAGGATCAATAAAGAGTGTGTGAGATAGAATAGAGGGATGGAGAGAGGGAAAGATCAATAGAGAGTGGAAGAGAGATATAATGTGAGAGAGATAAATATTCAAATCAAAACATAATGCAAGTACGTTATAATGTGCCTGCGTTATGTTTTGCTTTGTAGATTTACAAACATATTGCTTGGATTTACCATGGGCTTCCAACCCAAAGGTTTGGAGTGACTTTTCAACATCCAAAGAATAGTTTTTGTAAATAGTAATAAATTTGACATAATCTTGAGCATGCTCCCCATCAAGTTTGCATGTTTTTCAATGTCAAGTCAAAAAATACCACGATAATGTTAAACTCTATCTTAGCTATCTAACCATGTAATTTTTTCATTTTTTGAGTATGTTAAGGTTTTCATCTTTATTTTTTTGTTAGTGCATCCATTTTTTTGTCAAAAACCAATGTGTGGTATTTTTAACTATTCATCAAAATTTCAAATAAATTACATTTTTAGAAACTAGACTCCATTCTACACATATTCAAGAAAATGATTGTCAATTAGTTTTCAAAATTTTTATGGGGGAGCACACTCAAATTTTTGTTTTCTAGGATGTGTCTATTTTGAAAATTAGTAAAAAATCATATATTCATTACAAATTTAAAAAAAAAATTGGGCATAAACTACATGGTGTTAGCTAATTTCTCACTAAAGTGATTTTTGAAATACTAAAAAAAATTAACATTTTAGGGGGGCCACACTAGGCACTATGTTATAATTTTTTTAAAATAGGACCACTTTGTGTGGCCCCCGTTTTTGAACCCCTTAATATCTACCATTTAAAAAAACAAGTATTTTAGAAAGTAGATTCAGAGCACTACGACTCTTGTTTTCATTGCATCTTCAAATTTTGAGTGTAACTATCTTCAATTTCTCATCCAAGGTTAGTATTTCTTGATTTCAAAAAAAAGTGGCCACTTAAGACCCAGTTTTTGTCCCCCATATTTGTACACTTACCCACTAAGACTACCCAAGAATTGTCTAATCCTATCTCACACAAAATGAGGAAAGCACTGCCTAATATAGAGAATGACATCCTCCTAGCTCTAAATACCCATATTAATATTTTCGTCAACAACAAGGAATAGGAAAATGTTAATCATGAAAGAAAACACTAGAACAACTATGCAGGGTATGGAGAAATATACAAAAATCAATGCATTAAGGCACTTGGTGTAGTGTGGAAATCCTTCTACTAGCTAAAATTCTCAATCAAATTGAAGTTAACATGGGATCTTTACTATTTTGGTATGAATTGCATAATAATCTAGATTTTGAGGTAAAGGGTGGCTTTTCTAAATCAAAAATCTCTCGAGTAGCTAATGATTGCTACCATATTAATGGTAGGATGAGCCAAATTTAGCAAAAAATGTCTCTAGTGGCTCCTCAAGATGATTACTGCAAATACTATAGTTATGGTGTCTCAATGCTAAGAAGATATGCAACCTAATAAAATATTGTAAACACCTCACAATTTTAGGGTGGGCCTCAACATATTGACATGTTAAAATTGGTCAATAGTACAACTAAAATTATTTATTATGTACTAGCACCAGTTCTAAAGAGAACAATATTGTCATGTGGAACATAGAGTAAGAACACTTTATTTCTATGGTGGGTTCCCATGTAAATATCACCTAGCCTTTATAAGAAGTAGAATAATAATATGAAGTTTTCAAACTACTAACATTCACATGTTGTGTGAGCCATTGATCAAATAAATGTTAAGTGACTCAATTTAATCCTAGATCAATAAGATTATTTGATGAAGAGGGACCCACATTTTTAATTTATATTATTGTGAAAAATAGTATAGCACCTTTGGCCTATCATCTTGATAATATTTAATATTTTCATGGTATCACTATGTAGTTATTATGACATCACCCTCTTTTCTTTGTATAACCTTTTTACCATTTATCAAGGCTCACTATGAATGCCAAGCTATTTCCCTTTTACTAATAGTAGAATGATGCAAACTTGTAAAAATAATAAGGTTTATAAGTCATGATATGTTTCCAACTATATCCCTTTATGAATAAATCATTTTATTAAATTTGACAATGTTTAAAATATGAAGAGAGATATTGATCTAAAATATAATCAAACTATGCCATTTAAAATTTCCCTCTAATGAAGAAATTAAACTTCATGAAATCCTAAAATACAATCAAAACCTCAAAATATAGAGGGAACCCAAAGTAAAGTGGAGCCACATGATTGATCCCAAATACAAGGAACAAAAAAAGAGCAATGGATCAATAGTAGAATGATCATGGCTTGAAAGAGAAAATTGAGTGGATATTATAGGTCTAATAATGTGGATAATATATTAACCATATAGTACTTGTGGATGTAGATCAAGTAAGTGAGTTTTATAGTCAAAGGTCCACTAATAGTTGTATGTTATCTTTGTTTGGTAGTGCAATGCATAGGATGAGTAAGGGTAGTTTATGGTTGCTTTGTCCACCACCAAAGAAAATTATATAGCTACTACACATTCCTTTAAGGAGTTTGTATGCTTATATATATTGTGTTTTGAGTATTGGTTTTGATTGTAGGGTTTTTAGAATTAATTGTGCTAATTAGAGTCCTATATTTTTGCCAAGAATCCCATTTACCCTTATTTTACTAAGAATGTTGAATTTTAGTATACTATTATAAGTGAGATGTTAGAGAATGGTAAGGTAGTGTTACAAAAATTTGACACTTAGGATAATGTTGTAGATTCACTCACAAAACCAATGAGCATTGAGAAGTTATCTTGGTGTAGGAATGTTGCGGTCCTTGGGTTTTGTACTTGATTTGTTTTATATTTTCCTTGAATTCTATTGAATTGTATGATATCAAGTGGAAAAATGTTAGCATAGTATGTATATTTATTTAATGTTTCAAAAAACATTTGAGAGAGTACTTTAATACCTCTTAGGTGTATAAGATATATTAATTAATTTTTTTTTTTTTCATTGACTTGGAATATGAATTGTAATTTGGAATTCATGAAGGTGTAGTTGGTAATTTTTAAGTGGTATTTTGACACACTCATCAATATACAAGTAGAACACAAAAATGCACCACCTCTCCTAAAAGTAAACCAACTTCAAAAGATAAATAACCTCTAGTCCATTTATATTGACTCTTTAAATTGTTGGATAATCTAGTAGTTTATGTAGTTGTAGATCTATATAAGGGCTTGTTGGTAATAAAGTAAACATGCAATTAATTAAATACGAGATCAAAAAACTAAATAAAAATACACAAATAGGTTGCCCCAATCAATTATGCTAAAAAATAAACACTCTCAATAATATATCAACAATAGAAAAACTTGTAAACATAAAAGATCTAATTTGCAATAGCAAGTTATGAGCATTAAGGTCCTAATTTAACCATAACCTACTCCTAAACCAATTAGATTTGCAAAAAAGAACAAAAAATAAGGGAACGTTAGAGAAATAAAAACTAAATACAATGTGAAATTATATGCTAAGCTTTATTCTTAATTTTGAAAGGTCTGATGAAATCAAACAACTTATACTATAGTGACTAGTATTCATATTGTAGTGTAGAAAATTGTACTTCTTTCTAAGTGAAAGTACAATTTCACACTTAATTTGAACCTATTTTAGTGACCCCCTTTTATGCATTTTTACCCTTCAAAATAGGCCCCTATTTCCCTTTATTATGTATCCCTAGTCCTATTTTTATCATTTTCTGACACCACAACATGCATTAAAGAAATGCATTTAATGAATTAAAGGCCCTAAAACAAACGAGTCTTGGAAATCTAGGCCAGTTTCCATTCACCCAAGGGAAAATGGGTCCCCTTTAGGTGTCAAAACCCAATTTGAAATATGTTTTTGGTTGCATTTTAATGATCTAAATCTAGGTTGCAAAGGTCGGCTATCGAGATTTAATAATCGGGAAATTAGAGAAGCCTATAAGCCTAGTATTTTCACCATTTCAAACTAGGTTGACAGAAGATTGAGAATATATTCAAAAGATTAGCACTCAAGAGTAAGGAGAGAACATTCAAGCAAGAAAGTTTGAAGACTTGGAGCAACATTTCATTTATTTTTGCAGGTCTTCAAGCTCATTTTTCCAAGTTAGATCAAACATTGTTCATGATTTGAAGGTTGATGCCTATGGTGGATCATGATGGATTATAGGTTTTGGGAAATGCACCTATCCATTCTCCCTAACCTAATGACTTGTTTCCTAAGTGATCCCATCATCTATCTTCATTCTACTAGCTAACTAAGGCAAAGTATAATCATATTGTAGATCTATTAGGGTGTTTTAACTTCTCCCTAACTAAGTCTTTGTCATTTTTAATATTCATTTAGGGATGCTATTCTAACACACTTGAATAAGGTTTCTTTGCATTTTAGCTCTTAACACCTTATATGCACTTAAGGCTAGGGATTTCACACACTATTATTTATTATATTTTCATCTTTCCATCAATTTTTAATTACCAAACTTGGGGTTTGACTGAGGAAAACCCCCATATGTAAACAAACCAAAATTTTTAGTTTTTGCTACAGATCTGGATGGAGTCAAGATTGAAGATTTGCAGGTACAGGAGTAGATCTACACTTTATGACACTTTTGGATATGGGTACATATAATCCTAACCTTATTAGATCTACCATTTGATATTTTTCTGATAATGTTATCATAATACTTCATGTTTCAAGTGATATATCTCATAGGTTTAATCATTAATGCATTTTTATCATAAGGAAGTCATGTCAGCATAGTGTCCAAACTTAGGGTTGAATCATCTTAAGGTTTGTGGGTCAATTATAATAATTTGTGACACTATCCCTCTTCCCAATGAACATGGGAAAAGTGGATTTGTGATTAGGTGGACAACCCTTTTTCTTTTTGGCATAGGTCCCTCATTTCTAGGTCTACCCATTTCACCTTCATCCTTTCCCTATGTTTCACATACAATCACCAACAATACAAGTAGAAGATTCTTAGGAACTTAAAATATAAAGATATTCAAGTTAAATGCATAGAACCACCATATTTGATGCATATATTTTAAATATAAATTTATTATAAGTGCATAAAAAATACTTCACCAAGTTATTCACTCTTAAAGGAAAAAACAAAGACACATCAATGCCAAGGCTAAGAACATTTGAAAAACAAATGCATGATCCTTTGGTTAACTTGAAATTAGCATATTTCAACCTTCAATAGGATTCCCACATTGAAGTTTCAATAGTTTTCTTGTCTTTCCAAAATTTCCAATGACCTTAACAAAATCCAAAAGAGGTCTACAAGTAGCTAGTCTTGGGCAACAAAAATGACCAAGGCCTTAATAGGATTACTTAAAATTTCTTTGACCCCCTAGGGTCCAAATTTATAATTTCCAACATAGTTAATTTAAATAAAAATAAAAATTATAAATTGACCTATAAAGGTGGACCCATTTCCAAGAAGAGTGGTGCCTTTATTACATGAGAGTAAAGAACAAATCCTTGATGTGGTTGGAGTTGGGAGCGAATGTATGTTGGATCTTCTTTTGGTTGAGCTTGTCCTCCTTGCATGAGTACTACCAATAACACAAGAAGAGCATTGTATAATGTATGGAGCTAATTAAAAATAGTTTAACTAATGGAAACTAAATTAAATAGCTCTCACAAAACTCCTGAATGAAAAAACACTCTTCACAAGAAAATAAATTCTTGCACAAACATTTCAACTCAGGTTTGCAACTTGCAACCAACAATCTTGAATTAAAATAAAATTTGCAAATGAAATTACATTAGTCCTAAATGGACAATGGGGCCACAACAAGACCTCAAAAAACTTCTGGAAATCACCACAAGAAAGATTTACAAAAAAAATTTAAACTATGCAATTTAAAAGATTTCTCCAACATCTGCACAATAAACCTCACAACACAATCAGTCCAAAAGGACAATGGGTTGCAATAAACCCTTACAAGACTCCAGGGAAATACAAGAAAATAAAATTATTTGTAGCAAAAAATCAAACCCTTGCAACACAACTTCTTTCCACACTTGCAACAACAAACTTATCACATTGATCTCAATACAAAAATCTGCAACAATAGGTGATGTGCATAGCTCTATAATCAGTCTCAAATCTACAACACCTCTCAAAACCCCTCCTAGAGATATCCCATGCCTTCTTCTATCTTCTTCTGCATTAGACACCCATGGTAGAAAATAAATGTTTCATGAGTGAAACTCATAAAAATTTGTATACTCTGTGCCTATCTTGGATCCACCTCTGCTCCTTGTGCATTGGAAATTTTTTGTTCCTCTCATCCTATATGCCTATCTTGGATCCACCTCTGCTCCTTGTGCATTGGAATTTTTTTGTTCCTCTCATCCTATATGCCTATCTTGGATCCACCTCTGCTCCTTGTTCATTGGAAATTTTCTCTTCCTCTCATCCTGTACCTTCACATTAGTATTCCCCTTCATCTTTCCTCCTTTTCTCATCCCCATGAAATACAAATGATCAAACTCTACCTCCCACCAATGTAATTTATCAAAATGAAACAAATCAATGGTATTCATACCTTCTTCTTCAACACAACATGTGTCCTGCATTACCTTTCTTGCTACTATACCTTCTCCTTCTTCTTTTTCCTTGTCTTCAATGCAACTTGTCACTCTATTGGTTCCTTTAGAAAGACACTCTACTACTACAAAATGATTTTCTACACCCAAAAAAATGTTAGAATAATAATCTTGTGACTCATCATCCACCTTCTACAACAAGTAATCAAGTTCTTTTATCAAGGAATCTTCACCTTCATCATTTCAAATAAGGAATCATAAGTAAACTCCAACTTCACATTCACATCTTCTCATCACTCTCACCTATCTTCAACACATCTATTGCTGCAACTACATCTTTATTCTCATCATAAAAAGCATAAAAATCAAATATTACCTCATTACCTTTGGTTGCAACCTTTGCGCTAGCTGAAATTTTCTCATTCCACTCTCCTTCGATTGCTTCCAATTGCATTAGCAAATCATTCTCCTCACCTTTATCATTTTTCTCTAACTGCTTCAAATCATTAACCAAACAAATTCCAACCTTGCTACATACCTTTCCTCCTCTCTCATCCAATGGCTTCAACTTATGATGAACTCCATCCTTCATCAAACTATAAGTGTTTACACACCCGTCATGCACTAATTTCTTATCAAACTATGGTTTACCCAACAACAAATGAAAAACATAAATTTTCATAACATCACACAATACTTCATCATAATAACTTCCAATCATAAATCTTACCACACATTGTTCATTTACCAACACTTTATGACCATCCTGCAAAGATGAGATCCTGTGCGGATGCGGGTGCCTCTTTCTCTCCAACTGCAACTTCTCAATCATCTCTGTAGAAACAATATTATTAGTACTACCACCATCGATAACGAATTTACAAACTTTAACTTTTCATTTTCATCTTGTATGAAACAACCTCCTCCTCTAAATGGGTTCACTATTTTCATTCATCAAAACTCTTCTCGTCATCAAGGCTTCACCATCTTTTGCTTCTTTCGAATGTGTTGAATGTGCATCTTCTCCATTTATGTTTGCTGCTCTATTATGATTTTTAGTTCTTCTTCTTGGTCTTTCCTCTTCATTGTTAGAAACCAAGATCAGACATGCAAACCAAAAAACCTTCCACAAAAGAGAAAATCAAAAAAAGCAAAGGGGTGGCTTTAAAATAGTGGTTTACAATTTATAAGAGGAAGGAAATTTTGCTTTTTTCATTTTCACCATATTCAATGGGTTCGACTGAACACATAGGTTCAGTCGAACCCCTGGTTCGATCGAACCCATAAAACCTAAATAAAAAAATCATATTTAAATGGGTTTGGTCGAACATGGGTTCGACTGAACCCCTTAAATATGACAAAAGCCAAAATTTTTTTCATTTTCAACTGTCACTTTTACTTTCTAATTTTACTAGTCACTTTCCCTAGTGCGTGCGGTGAACCGAGAGCGTGACGACGACCAAACAAAGGTTTTTCTTTCCGGCGAAAGAAAATTTAAGTTCGTCTCTCCAAAGTTCATCATTCTGGTTTGCATATCGAGCACTATCGAACACTAGGTATTTAAAATTCAATTTTTTTAGAGTTCAAAATGCATCTATTTGTTTAATTTTGAAACCCTAAATGCAAATTTTTTCAAATTTGTTGAATTCAAATTGCATTTGTTTGAAAGTTTTTAAAGCGTTTTCAACATACAATATTTTGCTTTGCCATTTTGCATACATTTTTGTCTTGTGTAAATGAAATATGCCTTCCCATTTCAACAATCAAAGCTATGGATAAATAGATTTAATTTTAGTTACAAGAAAAATGTATAAATTATAAATTTATAACATAATTATGTACATGGGAAAATCCTCTTGGAAGAAAAATCCCACAACCAAAAACATGAACCAATTATATTATTTGATAATAATATCATTTACAATAAAATATTCATGTGCATACCCTTATAGTAGTATCATTTAAACATGTGAATATGGAGTAATTTCTAGTAGCATGATGATACCTACAAAATCATTATGCTTTCTCCATCTCAAGCACCCATAAATAGAAAAAATTTAAACCATAAAGAAAGTGTGGTTTAACCAAAGCCATGAGCCAAAATAATGACCTAAAAATGGCACCAAATTTGGCACAAATTTCAACATCATATTCCTTGACTTGGTTTATAGGATGTATTTAGCAAATGCTTTACATCTTGTCAAAAAAATTCAAATCCTCCTCATAACCGACACTCCATTTTTGACATATTCAAACCCATTATTTAAGATGATCTTGATGATTTTCATAATTCTAATCAATATTCTAGTGTAACCCCCATTTTTTATTCTCTTATGTGTCATATAACATTTCATAAGTAATTCCCATCTTACAATTTCATACAATGCTCTTACAACTTTTTAAATATATAAAAAGGACAACCCTAGTTCAATTAGGATTATTTAATTATTATCACCTACATCCATTCATTACATGTTATTAGTTTTTAGTTGCACACATTATTAGGAAATATGCATTGTCTAAGCAATTGAGGTATATTGCATGTTTGAGAGTGTTTTCCTTGATCTTTTATCTAGTTAAATTAATATCCTTTAAAATCTTGTTTTATGGAGTTTTCATCTTAACTCTAATATGACTAGCAAATAAAATGATGATTGAATCATTTTTTCATATAATAGCTAATGACAACCATATAAAGAGCCACATTAAAGAAGATGAAAAATAATGATCACTTGAGACTATGATTTAGATACATATGTTGGTAAACAAGATATTTTCCTAAATTGATAATTACGTATTGATGCACCTCTCCACCCTAAATATCCTCACTCGTTGGCTAGTAATTTATATAATGTATTAGGTGGCTATCCTTAGGGAATTAATACTATTCATAATATTACCACTCTAATGGATTTTAATAATGTTGTACCCTCTATGCATCCATCTACCCTTCATCCTCTTATAATGATTCCTCCTATCATACTATAGTTACCACTTCCATGGGATCCACCACCCATGTCCTACCGCCTTTCTCTCCACTAGTATTTTTCTTATCTCCCATCCTTTTATATATGTTCACACCATTGTTACTACTAGCACTATCCTATATAGATATGTTCTTCATACAATTCCTCCTTATCCTATGAAAATCTAACCTTATAGTGTAACTTCTCCTTCCATTACCATGTCATTACCTTTCTAGACCTTCCCCTCTTTATACATTCTCCTTTTTATCCTACACTAAGTACTCTTACCACTAATATATCCCTATACCTTGGATATACTATTGAAGAAATTTAACTGAATTTCAATATCGCAAAAAATAGACCCATATTTTTAAACGTAAAATGTGTATAATAAAGCACAATCCATGCTTCCTAATTCAACTTCACTAATATCTATTGAATGAACTCAGGTTCATTACAATAAGATAATCATATAGCCATAATTAGTTGTCAAGATAATGGTAAATTTTTCAATAGCCATATTTATCCTTCCACATGCCACCATTAGACATACACATAAGATTCATTAGGAAAAGTGGATGTGTGGATGTGTCAAAAAATGCTTTGATAAGATGTGTGTAAGGAAAAAATGGAGTTCAAGTGTTTGATTTATGTCTATATAATATGTCATAAACTCTAGGGGAATTATTACCACTTTGCACAATATTGCACCACATATATATATATATATATATATATATATATATATATATATATATATTCAAAATGAGGCAAAAAATACAATAGGAATAATATGGATATGCAAATTTTATCATTACATTTTTTTCCACTTTAAGATGCATGTGAAGATTTTAAAATAATCGTGCATCTCAATTTATGTGGTATTCACAAACATGTATGGAAAGTAAATATTTAGACATCAAAAAACATGAAAAAGTGGTTTGTTGTCTTGTGCACAACACATCCTTTTTCTTTTGAGAAAATTATCTATCACTTTGTAAAATCCTTGCTATGTTGAGATTATTTAATTTTTTCCCTCCATATTTGTAGTCCTTTTTATTTCTAGAAATATAATTTATGACATTTTTTCTTAATAAACAACATATGAATAAATTTTACATGGTTGTAAATTTTACACATGGTTGTATGCAATCTCATATATATAGTACGTATGGTTGTGATTACAATGTTTATATTGTGTTTAGATTTGGTTTTATATTATCCTTCCAAAAAAAGTTTGATGTTTATAATATTTTGATTTACCTTTGGATTTTGTAGACACTAAATCTCACATACACTCATATCCATACCATGGTCCCCACCCGAACACCTAACATCCACTTATTAACAAAATTCATGATACCTTAATTCCTACACTTTATCAAAATCAAATTAATTTTTCTTTTCAGACCTAAAACGATCAAGGCCTAAACTAATTAAAATATTTATTGTAAAAATTTCCATAGTAAAGTACAAAATAGAGAAGGGCATGTCAACCCACAAATCATGAAGGTGTAGGGACAAAACCAAGAGACCCATCAAATAGGATTGTAGCAATCATATATAGACAAAATTGATTAAGAAAACCTACCATAAATGAAAAAAAATCTAAAAAGAAGACATATATTACATATTTTTTGAGTGCCCATATATTACATATATATAGCAAAAACTAGCAGAGGGTGAGGGACATTCAGTGAGGAGAAACAACATTTCCTTATGTGCCATTTTATCGTCTCAATTTTGAGCAAGTATATTTTATCTAGTTGGGCAATAAATGTTTTATCATTTGCAAGATATATCCATTTGTCAATATGTATTTCATTATAATTTTAGTTCATTTTTTGTGTAATTCATCTTTTCACTCTATTAGAGGTGATTTTTTAATTCAATTTGAAGTCTACATTTATTTTCCTCAATGTCTCATTTATTTAAATTCAATGCTTACAAATTGACATGCTTGGTGGGATGCAAACCCACAAATGCTCGGTTACATTTTATATTTTATACTATTAAAGTATTTGATTTATGCTTTATTTGTTATTTAATCTATGTTGATCACATTTTTCTATATCTATCCTCTTTGCCTATCCTTCTCTATGGATATGTTCCACTCATATCTACCACCCTAAGGTGATCCATGTCTCAATCCTTGTCAAGGTCACTCCTCTCTACCTATATCCTTTCTCAATGAGCTAGATCTATCACTGCTACTCCCCAAAACACCTACATTTAAATATTAAAAAAAAGTTTAATAAGTCATACAACATTGATTAAAACTAACTAAACAATGAAAGCATTTAATATTATAACACCTTATGAATTATATTGAATGTCCCCACCTTGAAATTTATAGCCATCGATGTCAATCACTTATTAATACTATAGCTTTGTTCTCCAAAACACCTACATTTATATAAAAGTAATTTTTTAAGAAAAATAATATTTAACCTACTTTAAACTCAACAATAATGGATGTATTTCTATCATAAACTCTTCGTACTCATAACAAAATCATGGCCTAGGTAGAGTATAAAAAATGTTGTTTCCAACCTCATATGTAAATCTAGAGTTAGAGTTTCAAAATTGTTGAATTTCATCCTATGTGCTATTAATTAGCTTCTTATCGACTCATGGAAGCCTACTGCTAAAAGCCCAAGTATGATTTTCAATAGGACTTTCTAATCATGATCTTATTGATAGTACTTTTGATAATGTTTTACGATTTAGGCTTAATTCAAGACAAGTTTACCTTAATAATTGAGCCTTTTTAATTATTTAATTTGTTACTAATGATGTTATTAGTCTATGAGCAACTCCTTTATCTTTTTCCTTACTATTATTTACAATAGAATTTAATGCATTAAAAAAAACTTTAACAACAATATTATTTCGATCAAACTTTTTGTTTACATGAATCTTTGAAATTTATTTAGTAAAGGTCTCATTTTGTACATCTTTAGTACAATTGTATAAAAATTTGGAATATTTTGGTTAATACATCTTATTGGAAAACCATTCATTGAAATTTTTTGAAGCCCACAACCGAATGGTTTGTGATGACCTCTTGCCTTCAAGAATTTCTATTATGCTCATCAATTTCAAACCATTTTGGGGTTCTTGAATGTTTTTAAATTTTAACAAACTCATTACCAAAAGATGGATTTTGAATTTCTTTTTCTTCTTCACATTTAGGTTCTCTCTTCTTATGTAATTTGGAGACACATTGAGTTTCATTGGTTCATGTGAGATATTTATAACAAGTATGCAATGAAGTCAAACTTTATTATATTTGATTCTTAATATGAGATATTTATTTTCCTTTCCAATCTATAATTTTTTGATGTTCTTGGCTATATAATTGAAGTTCATTTATGTTAACAACTATTAGATTAAATATTTTTATCCCCAATTATTTTCAAATGATTTTATACTTTAATCTTTGTATTCTTGTTCTTTCTTTCATCATTTCATTTAAAATTTGAACCATTTAAGGATGCTATGTTATAGATTATAGTTGTCTTCCAATTCTTTTTAAATTGTTAATAGTATGAAAATATTATTGATGAGTAGATGAATTATTACAAGTTCTATTTCAGATTTGTATTCTCTTTATCTAGATATATTATTTACCAAAGTCTCATTGCTTTTTTAGGTGTATTGTATATATATATGACATGGAAAATGCAAATCATGTTCCACCTGTGCCAGATTCTTTGTTTGCAAATACTAGTAATGAGATAAAAAAATTGAGAGATTCATTAGCACAGGGTGCAAAACTAGGGATATATAGTGAACCATGCATGCTAATATTACATAGTCTAGAAAAACTAAAAGATGAACTTGAGAGGACTAGTGCATATTCCCCAGACAGAGTGACTGCTATTCTTTCCTGCATGTGGGAAGAAGTACATGGTGGCTTTCCCCTTAAAAAAATACAAGAGTGTCACCAAAGAAATGATAAAAGCCACTTGTTTTCCATTTTATCAAAATGTACATAAGGTTAGGGGATACCAGGTCACTAGATGTGTCGATCATGTTATGGCCTCATTGATCTACCCACGATTTCTTGCAGCACATGGTCTATACCCAAACAATGACCAGATTCCATTGTATTTTGTTCAGCAGTTGTATGCTGAGGTCCATTTGGGCCTCAAAGTTAACTACCTAGACATTCCACGATATGTTGGTCAGGGGCATGGTAGGATTGCTGATAGGCCCACCTATTGTCGAGCAAATAGACCACCCCCAGTTTTTAGGGTATTGGTTGGTGACAGGTCTCCTGCTCTCACCCCAGCTCTAGCCCCCATAGTAGATGAGGTTGTCATTGCTTCCCAAAAGGAAGCAATTGACACTGTAGGTGACATTGCGGCTGCCACCACTAGGATATCTGATGATTGTGTAGGTCAGTATTTGATATCCAGACATTCCTGATCCACACCATTTTCAGCATAGTGGACCACCATGGATCCTTTTACAGTGGCCGACATCCCTACTCCTACACAATTTGATGCACTTATAGGAGATATGTCATGCATGACTCTGAATTGTTTGGCTAAGGAACTATTGGAGGCATATGCCCACATTGCATCAGACAATGGGATCGGTATAGAGCATGTTAGAGATCATTTGAGATATAGAGGTCATTCAGTTCCAAAATCCCATCACTCTCAGCTAAGCACTAGTGCGCATCAGGATCCACCTACAGTTCATACGGTAGTTGCACAAACTATGGGTTTTACTGATATGTTGATTGGTTCTGGTTCATCATCACCGATGCCATCTCACCTTCATAGTCCTCTACATTCATCATTTCTGGCACGCCATGAGATAGATCAGATGGATGCAGATGTTGATTCGTCGCTTGATCATTTGGTGGATATGGTGGAGGTGACTGTTTCAGAGGACTTAGGTCATCTGATATCAGATGATGTACATGTATGTGTGCATGTGCATGTTTCAATTCTTTTTTCATTATTTTTTAAATTTCTTTTTAACTAGATATTCATGTAAGTTGATATATATGTGTATATATATTGTTACAGGGACATCACCTCATATCACTCCTAGCCTTGGTCGATCGTGTGCATGATCGGTGTGACTATGTGGATGAATCTGCTATCATGGACATGAGTTTTACATTTTTATATAATCACACGGTATATGTACATGCAATATATTTATGTCATAGATCTGATTGATATTTAAAAATACAAGTTCATTTTAAAATAACTTTCATAAAATTTATTTAATATAAATTATATGTATTTAACACATCTTGTACACAATTTTATTTGCGGGGCTTAGCATCCATCAGAGGACCATTCTCATTTAGATGGCCATTATCTAGGAGTAGACATTCATATTAGGCCATGCATTCTAGATTTATGATCTTTACCACATGTATTTGATTATATGATGATCTTTAATAGTATTTGATATTTGATGATCTCTAACTTACACTTGCTTATATGATATACATACATTTGCTTTTTTTGATCTTTAGTATTCGACATTTGATGATCTTTAATTTACATTTTTCTTTTATGATATGTACATATATTTTCTTATATGATATATACATACATTTGCCTCTTTGCTTATAATATGTGTTATGTTTATATGTATTGAATCCCTTTACATATATGTACATGTGTTTGCTTATGGTTTAAACATGTTTACATGTAATATATGTATGCATTTTCTTTAAATATTCAATATACATACATGTTTTCTTATTTTATGATCTCTTACAACTTACATTTCCTTATATTCAATATACATTTGATCTCTAGTAGAATTTTAGGGAAATCAATGCCATTTATAATTAAGTTCATTCATGTTGATCACAATAAATATTTTTAAAAATGACTTAAGCAACATGAACCATTGAGTTGAGAACAAGATATAATCTTTTTGACAAGTAACTTGAAATTCAATTCAAATATAATTTTAAGAAAATTCAATTCAAATTATATTGAGCTTTATACGTTTTTGACAAGTAACTTGAAATTCAATTCAAATATAATTAAGAAAATTTAATTCAAATTATACCTCTATTATAAATTTTTGACAACTAACTTGAAATTCAATTCAAATATAATTAAGAAAATTCAATTCAAATTATACCTCTAATATTTATACATTTTTGACACTTTAACAAAATTCTAAAATTACTAGATATGTTGTGCATACCTATGAATTAAATAACAACAAACTCCACAATGAAATAACTTGTTTGTTTACTACTTGATTCATTTAAACTAGGATCTAGCTATTCTATGTACACTTGAATAATTTTGATTCACTTGGAGCACAAATTTTGGAGAAGTTTTTGCACATTTGTCAAGGAGGCAAATATTGGAGCTCGAAAACTTTTCATTTTTATCAATCAAGGAAAAATTTGGAGGATAATTTAACTAAGTTGGTAGAGGACTTGTTTAGAGTCATCTTTAAGTTGAAGAAGAAAATGGGACAACAAAGAAAAAGAAAAAATGCATCTCAACGAAAATTGTCAAAAGAAGAAGAACAAAAGAGGCGTGATCAAAACTTGGAAAATTATCATAGAAAGAAACAAGGTACATGCTTGTTTCTTCTCTCTCTAACTCTCAAGTGTGTGTTTAGGACTTTTACTTTGAAGGTTCTAACCATCATTGCACTTGAATGACTATAAATACTTTTAAATATCCTCAAAGTCATCTTGGTCATGCAAGTTGCAATGTTTATATGATCTTGACTCCAATTCCTTAAGACAATTCTTTTGTTTCAATATTTGTGTTTTGTGTCTTTCATCTTTTAATTTCATCACTTCAATGTTCTCAGTTATTTTTTATGTTTCTCTAGGGATTCCTCAAAATTTTGAGTCAAGAAGCCAAATCTAGATATTGGATCAAAGCGAATCCGTTGAAGAACATGGACCTTGAAGTTAAGGAGAGACCAAGTTCAAACAATGCTTGTTGGAGAGAGTCGAATCAATTCCTTCTATTGGTATGGATGAGCATATAAAACTAACAAACCCTACTCTCACTTATAGCTCATCATGTTTTATCAATTTGTTTGCTTGCATACATAAAATTCACTTATATATTTAACATCATCTCTCACTTTTGTTTGCAAAATATTTTGTGACACATGTGTAGGAAGGGCTCAACAAGCAAGAAGTTTTCATGCTCAATTCGAGCCAAATATAGACATTGGATAAAATTAATCCGCTCAAGAATGCATGGTCCTTGAAGATAGGGAGGAGGCACAAGTTCAAACAACTCATGTTGGAGAGGGGTCGGGATCACTTCCTCCTACTGGTATGGATGAGCATATAAAATTAGCTGAGAAGGTGAGGAAACAAATTTCTCATAGAAATTTAGATCATTTACTTGAAATGGATATGGAGAAACTCAAATATTATGCCAACCAGCCTTATAATAAGAGAAAGAGGTCAATGACTAAATTTGTAAATGGAATGATCAATCATCATTTCAATCATCTTGATACACTTGAAAAAACCCAATTGTTATCACGTTTACTTCTTCATGATGAGCTCAAAGAGTCATTACAATTGTTGGGTGTCCATTCAGCATCAAATAAGAAGAAACACATGGGATTACAAAAGGATATTGTTCAAAATGTTAAAAAGGGTTTATATTCCATTGGGAAAGGATCTCGAACTGTGGATAAGGAAACTACAAGAAGGGTGATGTTGATGTCTATTGTACATCAAGATATAGCAAGAAAAATAAAAATGTTAGCACTTTCAACTGAAATTGGTTATAGTAGAACCACATTGATAAAATATGAGAAAAAGAGAAAGTTTTTGGATGAGAGTTTAGAAGGAAATTGGGAAATTATGTGTAGAGCCCCCTGTTCTGACAGGATTGAAGATGATGTTAGGAACTTGGTCTCAGGTTTTTGGCATGATCAGACTCATCCATAATCAAATACTAGAGATGTTATGAGATACAGGATTGGACTTAGTATTTATGAAAATCATATCAAACATTGGCTAGACATAACACAATTTGAGATGTATATGAACTTTTGTAATGCATATCCTCATATAAAGATTGGGCAAACAATGTTTCAAAGGTTAAAGCCATATTATGTGAAGATAAACAAGTTTTGGAAACTTCTTGTTGGCCGTTATCATATTGAATTTGATCCTCTACTATCGAGGTGTTTTGAAAGAGATAGAGAGAAGAAAGATGTGGGTTTCAAAATGCACCTCCTAAATAGGTAAGTTTGTTCATAAAGGATGTGTTATTGGATCATGAAAATGGACCTCAAATAAACTGCATAAAAGGAATTTGTGAAACATGTGGAAATTTGGCTAAATTTACATCAAGAAATGAGGATACTAACCTAACAAAGACAATAAATTGCAAGAGGTAAGTACTATTTTTTAGAGAGTTTATTTGTTTCAATTTCTCATAGATCAAGTTATTTGGATTCTCTTTGATGTAATGTTTCATTGATCAAGTGTGGTTTATTAATTATTCACATATTTTCTTGACCACGGCTACAAGTATGTGGGGTGCAAACAAAATTTAGGAAAGAATCCACAAGGGAGTTGAACTATGTAGAAGAGGAGATTCCATTGGAAAATTTATGGAAGATTTTCAAAAATTGATATGACCATACATATATTATCATTCATTTTTGCTAGTGGAAATCACAAAAATTCCAAACATTGAGATACTTTCCCTGGAATAGTTCTGCTCGATGAAAGTTGACTTTAGAAAATTACTCCTTTGTGCATCAAGGAGATTCAATTAGAGTATTAATTTTCAGCCGGATCACTTCAATATGGTTCCATGTGTGTTATCGGCGTGCACAATCAGAATTGGATGGTGTTGAGAGTACAGATTAAGAATGAGTCATTAAAAAGAATATCACTTTTATATTAGTGATGATAAAGAGCATGACACACTTTTTGTCCAACATTGCTTTACAATATTTTTTGAGAATTTTAGAAGCAGGGGTGTAAAATTTGAAAATAATTTTGTATGGTCAGATGGATGTGCGGTACAATTCAAATCTTCACGACCATTCTATGCACTTTGTAGATATCATAAAATCTACAAAATACCACATGTTTGGAGTTTTTTTGAGAGTGGGCATGGAAAGGGTGAGCATGATGGAGCAGGAGCTTGCATCAAACGAGCTTTAAGAAAGCATCAAATGAGTTATCTAGAAGATCATCTAGACAATGCGCATGATGTTGTTAAATGGTGCAAGAAACACTTTGTATCAAATGTGGTCAGCACATCTTCAAGAACAAACCGACACATTCCACATAGAGTTTTTTGGGAGATATCAAGTATGTATAAATTACATTAAATCAAAAATTTGAATTTATTTAAATTTAAAATATATATATACATATTTGTTCACATAAGTTTTTTTTTGTACATATGTATCTAGGTGTGGATAGAAGATTGATGCATGGATGCAAGAGGGTAGAAAAAACAAGATATTTGCATTGTGTTAGGAGTTTATATAGTCACCATGGATGGATATTAGACACAAGGGATTACTCTTGTTTTTGCACTGAGTGCATTGAGGGAAACTCTGATTATGCATGCAACAATCAAGAACTTGGATATGTTGGTAAATGGGATATAGTGCCACTGGTTGTTTCAAAAACATATGATGAAGACGAGGAAGAAAGATTTGAAGACATTCCTTTGAGTTCAATTGATTATGACCATATTTCAGGATTGGTTAGAAAGGTACCGTGTAAGTTTTCAATAATTTAATTATTATATATATGTAGTTAATGATCTTTAGAGACATTTCTATTTTTTTTAGATTTTTTGTGTAAATTTGGTGTATAAGAGATGTTTTTGCAGTCATAGTAGAGACTAAAAACATTGAAGGTGTTAGCTATTATTTATTGCGTTGCACAAAACAGAGGAATAAGCTAATAGAACCTGAAACAAGAGTGATGGGAGATATTGTTCCCATAGAGTGAGTTTGAATTTAAAATTTTATATCCATTGTATTCACATGTGCACATTACATTATAAACATTAAATATATATTGTAAAAACCTTGAGCACGAAAATGTTGCACACGTACATATGTCTTACCTTAGGTTCATCTTTACCATGCGGAGTTGTTTGTAGTACAAGGGACATATCTAAAACAAGTCCGTTGTTGACATGGGATTCATTTTATTTGACTATCAACACAGTAACAAAAGATATATCAATATGATCCTTAATAGGTAACGCTCTACATCTTCATGCGGTTCCACATACGTGGCAAAGTAGAAAATGGAGACTAGATGTTGATGATCATCAAAAGTTCTGCATGAAGTATTATTGAAGAAGCGGGCTGAACCCAGGAATCTTTGACTTAGATTATATCCATGGTTTTCAAGTTCACTTGTAACCCTATACATGTTCAAATGAGAACTTATAGTAACTTGTACATAGTTGTAAATCATTTTGTGTAAATTACAATTGTATGTACATATTTGTTCCATGGAAAATTCTTAAGTTCAAGAATCTTTGATAGCATCATCTCTCACTTTTTTTGGTTGCATATAAACCCACATATATGCTTTCAATCCTTATTTGAAACGTAGTGAATTTTTTAAAATCATTTTGCCTAAATTACAATTATATACAACTTATATTACCGTTTCAAAGTAGGAATTCTTAGAGTTCAGAATTATATACACTTATATACAACCTATATTAATTTGTTCCATGAATTGTTCCTTAGGAAACTATGTAAATTTTAAAATTAAGTATTATATAATTATAAAATTATTGTACACATTAATAAAACATAAATGAATGCAAATAAAAAAAACCTAGCCCTTAAACCCTTAACCCTATAACCCTAAGCCCTTGCTACCCTCTATCTTTCTCCCCTCCCCCCTCTCTCTCTTGAGAGTCTCTCCCTC
>VDFB02062717.1:0-33518 GCA_007258455.2 Sequoia sempervirens
CATTGATGTCAAGGGTTATCTTGGCATATACTCAACCATTATGTGTTGAATGAAAGCTATGGTTAGTATTGTTTTGACACTCATTCAAGTGATACATGTATTCAAGTGACATGAGTCTTACATACATTTGTACAAGTTTATTGAAGAGTCAATTATGTTGGTTTGGTCTATTGCAACACATATTTCATGAGTTAATGAGTGGTTATTGGGGCAACATTTGGGAACATCATTCTTGGTATTTATATTCTTAGTTGATGGTTCTACATTTTTTACTTTGGAGTATATTCATTCACCATTGATCAATTTATTAATTAGTGATTGATATTGCATTGACATCTTGATATAAATTTTGGACTTTATCTTGACTTGCAAGCACATGTTTTATCATTTCAGCATGAGGCACTATTGTGCTTGATTAAGTGGTCTATGCATCAAGGTTGATTAATTTAAGGTGATCATGCAAAGTTATGTGATAGTCAACATACATTATTTGGTGGTAATAGTATCACTCATTCAACATTGACATATATATGGTTTTTATATTTTTGAAGGAAAACATATGAGAAAAGACCAACATAATAATTGGGAAACATAAGGTCATTATATCGATATTATTTGTGCCCTAATTGTTCATTCAGTTTTCCAAAACACAAGATAATTTGTTGCAGCCAATCTATAGTTTTTGGAAAGGGTTGGAGATCTCGATGGAATGAATGGTATTGCAGTTGAAGTTGCAGATAAATAGTTTTCAATTCACTAGAGTAGATTATCTTCAAGGTATGCAAAGTAAAGTTGTCTTCATTAGTGGTAATGTCGATAACGTTATTCCTTTGGTTCTATAGTTTTGAGTTGTATCGACTTTGAATTATATTATAAATGGTGTTGTTTCATTTGTATATCTTTGTCTGTTGGTTTGTTATATGGGGTTTTGGAATCATGTTAGTAGGGCATTCCTTGTGTCATTTGAGGTCATTGTTATGTTTTCTTAAGATGTTTGTCCATGGTCAGATACTATTTATGAAGGGTTTGTCTTAATGATTATTCATAACTATGTGGTATTGTGTGGTAGTGTTACCTGTAGCTAGGGCTCGAGATTTAAATTTGTTTAGCAGTTGTATTGAAAGCTTTTCACATAGGTTGTAATATGTACATTTGATTCGACATGAGGAAAATGATTGTTATTGTTTGTGTGCACTTTATTTATCATATGAGTCTTCTATAATGTGGGAAGTCCATGTACAATCGTGTATGTCAAAGTCTTGAAGGGCTATGGTAAGTCTTGTGGTGTCGAACTTGGAAAGTTTGTTTTTTGTTATGTGTTGTATTGACCATGGCAAAAGGTAGGTTAGTTGGTTGATCACAAGTTATCTTGATGACACATATGAGGAAATTATATTATCTATTTGAAAGATTCATTGCAGACAGATGACAGCTTGATATGGAACATATATTGTTTATTTAAATAGTGATTTCACACTGTTATGATTTCGGTTCTTTCACAAAGTTATTATGATGAATGTATAAACAGAATTTGGAAAAGAAGTTTTGCAAGCAATGTACAAAACAGTGAATTGAATAAACTGATATATTTTATATCTTAAAGATTCCAAGTAAATGAATCTTTAGGATATGAAATGTGTTAGTTTTGGGAAGTGGAAAATTCTTTGTAGTGAAACAAAGAGATCCTCTATAAATGATTTTTAAAAAAATGTTATGTGAAGTTGTATATGATTTTGTAGCCAATGAGGAATGTGTTGCCAATCAGCAATTTTGTAGCCAGTGGGGCTTGTGCTGCCAGTGAAGCATTTTGTAGCCAGTGAGGCTCTGCTAGTGAGACATTTTTGATTAAGCCAGTGAGACATTTTTGATTAAGCCAGTGAGGCATTTTACGAGTAGTTTTTCACTCATGAAAATCATTGTGTTATGGTTCTTTGTGCTTGCATTTATGATCTTGCTGCTTTCTTAATTTGCATTACAACATTTGAATTTATATGTTGTTAGAGAATCTGCAAATCAATTGTGGCATTTAACTATACTCTAAAGTCAGAACATATATTTTTTACAAGAGAATATTTAGATGGTTTTAAAATATCAACAAGTTGAGACTGATTGTTAAGACATTGATTCACCCCCCTCTTAGTATCTTCCATACTCCAACAAAGGATAGAAAAAAGTAAGAACAAATAAAATTGAGCATATAGAGAAAAAGATAGAGAAATTGATAGGAAAAGAAGACAAGGTATGACAAATACTCAAGTTGAAGCTTATTTTACACTGTGAAATGTTAATTCAAGTGAAGATGAAATATAATTTGAAAATATTGAACTATCATATTGAAATTGAAAATGAAAATGTTATTGAAAATTTTATTGAAAATGAAATTATTATTGAAAATGTTTAAAATGTTGAAAATATTGAAAATGAAAATGTTGATAACATTGAACTTGAAAATGAAAATGTTATTGAAAATGTTGATAATATTAAAAATGTTGAAAATGAACCTTAGGTAAAACCTAATGACATGAGAACCCCTAAATGGTTGCTTGAAATAGATGAGAACATAATAGATAATCTTCATGGAAAAAGGTCACCACGAACGGTTCAGTTGTGGGCTACCAATATGTCCAATCAATAGTTTTCTGATAAGACATTAATCGAACAATGTCAATTTTTTGTGTAATTGCTAAAGTCTTACAAAATGAGACCATTATTAAGGAAATTGAAGATTCATGTCACCAAAAATTTAGAAAAATATAGTATTATTGTAAAAAAAAATTAATGCTCTAAATTCTATTGGAAAGACTAGTAAGGAAAAAGATAAAAGGGTTGCTCGTAGAGTGATCACAACCTCACTAGTAAGCCATCATTTGAGAAATGATCATTTAATGAGACAAACTTGTATTGATTTAAATCTAAATCGTAAAACATTGAATAGAGCACTCTCAAGAAGAGGAAGACTTGATAGTCCTCTTCAAAATGATACATGGTCTTTTAGTGGGAGGTTTCCACATATTGATAAGAAGCTAACTGATAATGTAAAGATGCAAATTGTGTTAGAAACCAAGATCAAACATGCAAACCAAAAAACCTTTCACAAAAGAGAAAATCAGAAAAAGAAAAGCTATTGCAAGAAGATGTGCAAAATATTATTATTCAGGAATTCTTAATTACATGAGATAAATTGCTTTATAAAAGCAAGTATGCATAACACTAATCTTATCTTGAGCAACAAGATAGCTCAACAAGATAAGGATGAAAATAATTAACCTAGGAATTAAAATATTACCTAAGTAAAGTTATGCAAGTGTAATAAAATAATTATTTACACTAACAACCCCCGATAAGTGCAACTTAGGGAGACTAACAAAGCATGCACCTAAAACTAAGATGAATGCAAGAAAGCATGAATGGGTCCTGAAAACAAGGCCTAATTAGGTACCCATTTACAAATGTAATAATGAGGTAGAGAAGGAAAACTTAGTGGGACAAAAACCCCCTACAATGAGATGACTGTTGCAAAGAAGCACTGGAAGAACACTAGAACCACAATCCAACAAGCAAGGAAATATACTTTTGTTTACAAGAAACCATATGAGAGTCACTGAAGGACTCAGGAAGAATTATAATAATGCAACAACAGACCCGATGCCACAGAACACTGAAAAACTCACAAACCAGAACAACCTTGGAATCTGTGAAGAATAGTAGATGAAATTATGACAAAATCTGGAAACCGTGTATCTCGATGCCAATGCTAAACTGTGACTAAAACTCTTCCATGGGAATAAGTACCATAAAGATCTGGAACATTAACCATAAAAGCATGACCCTCAAACTGAGATGGATCTGAACCAATGCGGATCAATAACCATAGGCTCCCAATCTGAAGTGTGAACTGATGTGAATTTGATGTGTCAAGCTAGAGCAAGATGTGGCCAAAAGAAACTAAGAAACCAAATACAACCCATGCGAGTTGTCATCAATAACAAGATGAAGATCAAAGTGCATGCACACTCTAATCAGATTATTACGTAAGAAACCCCCCTGATGGAATTTTATCTTAGTTCATTTATTACAATAACCCAATGATTGTAAAAGGAGAGAATGCTAAATATGCATAAACAAAAAATAAAATGATGTGGTACTGAAATGAAGTGCAAATATTGAAGTTTCACCCTTCCAACTGCCAAAACAATCAAGTAATCCCCACAAAGGCACCCATTGGGAAAAATCTAGAATATGATCAGCACCGGGACAAATACAAAAAAATTTGCATGGACAATAACGCATAGAGCTCCTCAATACCTTTCCAATGCCACAAAATAAGACAAAATTGATGATTGTGGCAAAAAAGTTCATGAGCTGGAAGCCATAAGTGAACATCGACTTCAAACAAAAATAAATATATCTAAATAGAAAATAATGACTATACCCGCGAGGATAGTGCTCAAAATTAAAAGCACCAGGGTATCGTTTTGCTTGTGATTTCAACATCGTTAGGAGAAAAGGTATGCTGTTTTAGTGAAAACTACTCCCAAAGGCCAATGCGGCCTCTGGGGGCCCCAGGGGGCTAAAAAATTTTATTTCGGCCCTTGGTCTATGCATGACCGAGGAGCTAGCGAGAATTTGGGAGCTGGTGGAATATAGTTCTCCATTGGACCACGGGCTGTGCTAAGGTGTTGGTAGAGTTTGAGCATAATGCCAGTCCCCATGAGACTTGGTAGGAGTGAAAGCCATTAGGGGCTAGCGGAGGCCTAGTCCTCCACATGTGACCCGGTGGAGTAGTAGAGGCTTGTGGGGGTTGAAGCTCGAGGTCGTGGCGACCCGGTGGCTGGCGGCCTACGGGTGGCGTGGCGGTGGCCACTCGGTGGAGTGGTGGTGGCGAGATTCTTCAAAACGGGAGGCACATGCACAAAACCCGAAAAATTCCTTTTAATTTTTTTTTAAAAATTTTGTGCATTGGGAAGCGTGCTGGGGAGGCCGTATGGCCTCCCTGGTAATTTTTTTTGCCTCAGAAACAACTTTCTCCAGAAAATCAGCCGAAACAAAAGGTGATCTTAGGGTTTTTGGCCGCTACGAACGCGATGGTGATCTTTGTTTGTGCTCAAACTGCTCCAAAAAATTGGCTACCTCTAGAGCTTGCAAAAAATCTTCCAGCTTGAAACCCTCACAGATCTGGAAAATGATGACCAAAATTTTCAAAAAAAAGCCAATCTCGACTTTTTCCAACGCTCTTGCGAATCAATGGTGATGTGATTTAGTCCAAATCTTTGCATAGATGAACTCAAGGCATGATACCCTCAGGAACCACTGAGGAATGACTCTGCAATGATTTTCTCAAAAATATGAGAAGTGGCTGCAAATCAAGGCTCTGATACCATGTTAGAAACCAAGATCAGACATGCAAACCAAAAAACCTTTCATAGAAGAGAAAATTAGAAAAAGCAAAGCTATTACAAAAAGATGTGCAAAATATTATTATTCAGGAATTCTTAATTACATGAGATAAATTGCTTTATAAAAGCAAGTATGCATAGCCTTAATCTTATCTTGAGCAACAAGATAGATCAACAAGATAAGGATGACAATAATTAACCTAGGAATTAAAATATTACCTAAGCAAAGTTATGCAAGTGTAATTAATAAATAATTCTGATGGCTCAAATTAAGCAATTTTGGGACTCTCATACTCTAGAGTATCATAGAGATATGAGGTAATGAACAAAAGTTAAAAAGGTAATAAAAGATGGCTGCTTGCATCCTAAACATTTCTTGGAATGTATTCAAACAATATTGTAAAAAACAATTTTGTGAAGCACATCAAATTTAGAAATCGACAAAGGGCCTTTTGGAGTCTTGCAAGATGTTTTATTGTGTGTACCTATTAATGTTCATAATACATGTTTGTAAATACCACATCAAGTTTTCAATGTGTCATGAATTATTATGCCATATTAAGTTATCTTATATGCATACTAATGAAATGTTGTAGGAAGTGTCATGCAATCTCTGACTTCCCAATTAAACCCGAGGGGACTTGTTAGATTCATTTTATGTGTTAGAGGTGATGATTTCTTTTTATAGAAATGATTGTTTAAATGAAACATGTTTGCAATGTGGCAGTTTATCGAAGTTTGTAATAATCTTTCATGAGGGCAGCGAGCATGATTTTGGTAACAAGATTGTTGAGAAAAAAATGTTTGAGACAATGAAATACACATTGAAGAGTGGAGGGGTGAAGGATCTAGATGCGAGTTGGTTACAAGAGAGGTAAGTATTGTTGATTTTATTTATGATTTTAAGAAAAATATTTTCTATAAGTATGCAAGGCATAGCCATAGGTCATAGTGGTTGGATCGACAATTCAAGATGTGTAAGGACTCTTTCTTGATTGGAACTATTGTATCTGTAGTTGATTTTGCTAAAAATTACACATTGCAACCACAAAATGAAGTACAATTACAATATTATAATTCTATTCAAATTGCTATATTTTTCCACATAACATATAGACATGCCCCTGATGGTACAGAAGAGGGTAGCAAGATAATCAGGTAGTACCATTTTTACGAGTGATGATAGATCTCATTCATTTGAGTTTGTGCAACATTATTTTGAATTTTTTTTTAGTTCTTATAACATGGCAATTCAAGAATGCTCGCATGTTCTATTGGTTGAGCAAGATGCATATAGAGAGGGGTGTACCACATATTTGGAGTTTTTTGGAAGCTGGGCATGGAAAAGAAGAGCATGATGGCACAGTGCATGTGTGAAGAGAGCTCTAGTTAAGGAACAAATGAAGATCAAAGGTGGTGCAACATTTAGTGATGTGTGTTCTATTGTTGATTAGAGTACTTATGCATTATCATGAGGAGGGACACTTGATTCACAAGTGTGTAGATTCTTTTGGTTGGTTGAGGAGGGCATAGTGGGAGACAAATTGGAATGTCAAAAAATTAGAGAATCTTCAAAAATGCATTCATTTCAAAGCTCAGATGCGGGTGCATAGACCATATGGACACGAGAGTTGGTTTGTTTTTGTTAGAATTACATTCAATGTGATTGGGATCAATGTGAGTCAAGTGAGTGGGTAGATACATGGATTCCATAGTACCTAACCCCTTTATTTGTAGCACAATCCTCTTTGAAAGATGAAATAGAAAGTTCACTTGACTACGACCATCTTTCAGATCTTGTATAGCCAAAACATGTCTATACAGTTGTAGCACCACAGGGGAATGAAAATGGATCAAACTATTGGTTGGCACAATGTGTATAAAGAAAGAAGAAGCTAACACAACTGATGATAGATGATGATGGGTTCATGAATCCTATAGGTTCGGTTGTTGTTTCTAGAACTTGGTTGCAATGCCATTTCATCCTCATTTAGGTTGTTTCTAGAATAATATAGATTTGTTATTCTAAGCATCTTTTCTAGTTTGCATTACCATTTCATCATCATTTAGGTTGTTTAGAATAATATAGATTTGTTATTCTAAGTATATTTAGTTTTTGATAAAAAACTAATGATCATACAGATTCATTTTTTTTCAAAACTTGGTTACAAACAATATGATTAGAAAGAATGGCATACCTGCATTTGAAGACAATGAGAAACATAAAACCATTCTCATGTATTCGCACCTTGTTATAACAACTAATGTTAAGTTATTGAGACATTATGCTAGACCAAAAACAAAGGAACTATGGACAATTAGTAGTGTTGATCATGAAGCATTACTCCATACTATGAAGGTAAGAGATGACCCTTCAGGAACACTTGAGTAGCAAACCATTTGTTATATGGGACAGGTATGATATTGTTCATCTTATTTTAGGTTCATTATTTAGGTTGTTTAAAATAATATAGATTTTTTATTCTAGTTTGCATTACAATTTCATCATCATTTAGGTTGTTTAGAATAATATAGATTTGTTATTCTAAGCATATTTTCTATTGTGATCATATATATTTGTTATTTTGATCCTCTGGGGTTAAGGAATGCATCATACCCAATTTTTTGATCAGAAGCCATAAAGAATGCACAAATGATTGATTGTTTCCCAATGCTACAAAATAGTGGCAAATATGAAGAGTTTATGGTAGAAAATTCTGTAAGTTTTTTTTTAGTCAAAAAAGGTATATTTGAGTAATGAAATTTAATTAATTCTAATTAAGTCATTCAATTTGATGGTGGTATAATTATATTTAATTATTTTATTGTAAAATAATTCAAAAGTTAAGATAAAGACATTAGATTTCTATATTCTTTAATAATTAGCACATTCAATTTCTTGATTCAACTGTGTAAGATTTATTTTTCTCTCTAGATCTCTATTATCTTGATGATGGATCACAATAGCTAATCCAAAAAATTTATGCAAAATAAATCTTAAGCAATTAAATACCTACACATATAAATAAAAGATTTTAAAATAGTTTGTAAATAATCCTACAATTATTTTTATATAGTGTTAATCTAAGACATCTTTTTGAACAAAATAAATTATAATACATAGAGAGTAACTATGAGTGGAAAGATTTGATAGACAGGTTGCATGGTCATCAAATTTGGTAAATACTTTCTCACAGATAACGGAAATCATGGGATGTATTTGGAAGTAGTTGTGAAATTCAAATGGATGCCTTATTGTTTTGAATAGTGCAGGATAAGGATGTTTGGAAAAATTTAGTGAATTTTAGGCGTTCTTTGTACGTAGATGAGTTGAATTCAATGGATTTTACATGTGCTTCATGTGTTTAAGAATAAATAGTATCTCCATACATTTATTTAGTGTAATTAAATCAATATAATTAATTAGTAAATAATTAATTTAGATATTAGAGTTAAGATTGGATGTTGAATAAAAATAAATATGGTAATTAAATGAGGCGATAAGGTTGGTATTTAATTTTAAGATTGATGATGGATTAATGATGTTTTAGATCATTAATTGTCACTACTAGAAATTTAGTTATATCACTCTCATGGATGTATAAGAGTCTAAACTTACAAAAATCTTGCGAGATTAGTTCTATCTATCACAAGCTTTATTTGATGTGTAGGATTGATATGTTAAATGTAAAAATGAACTAACAAGCACTTGAATCACTATTTTCCTTCATCTTTCAATATCTTTTAAATCTATTGAGGTAGTGTCTAGAGACACTATAGAGGAGGTTATTGACTTGATAAATGAATTAGCTCTCCTAGTTGAAATCCCATGGTCGACCAAATTAATGGTGACTAGATATATCAAAGACAACATTTACAAACTTGTAGATGGTCTATATGATGACATGGGGATTTGGTTCATTTATAGAAAACATGTACTCTAACAACACACCACATAAAATTAAGTTCATATTGAATGTATTTAAATACCATGACATATCACATAAAATTTATGTGTTAGTCAACTCACAATGGCTAGTAGAAAGGTGCATGAAATATAGAACTTAAACTTTGGTGTTCATTATCACTCTTTTTAGGATTGAGCAAGGTCCATCTTGATCACTCAAAAAGAACTAAACGGATAAAGTTGGAGATCTCAAAGTGAGAGATGATTGAAAATGCAAAAAATTGGGGACAAGAAAAGAATGAATAGGCAGCAAATGTATGGGTGGGTATGTGCACAATGATGGGAGACCAAAAGTGGCCCAAAAAAAATTCATTGAACATGATCACATTACTCTATAGTTTATAGTCATACAAGCCTTAATACACTAATGTTATAACACATGTATTATGGCTCATATGGGTATAAACCGTACCATGTATACAATATTTTGAGTTAAAACAAAATAGGGTCTTTGGTTGAGATGGTATTATTTTCTCTTTTCATCCAACCAAAACAAGACTAGCAATTTTTTTCAAGCATGCTTCTGATAATTTTCATCCCTAAAGCTTGATATCACACAATAATCATTTGTCAATGACACCATGTAGAAAAGGTGTATTAAATATTTTTTTCTCATGTTTATTTGTTTAATTAAATCTAGTTATCATTTTATTATTTATCAAATTTGATCTCATTTACATAGATTGTGTCATGCAAATATTCAACCACAACTAAATACTTAGGTAAATAGGCTACCAAAAAAAATTCTCCAAGCCCTATGATATTTCCATAAAACCATCCAAATTTGTAAGAGAATTGTTAGAGTTTATCTAGGAAATCAAAGATTGCAATGAATAATTATCTAATACACAAGAAAATCCTAGAACTACAAACCTTGGGCATGATCCATTAACAAAAACATTACTATCCAAATTGATTACTAATGTAGACATAAACATAGGACAATTCGACACATTACATTCTCATAGAGATGAATGCCATCACATTTATGTTAAATAAATTTCATATGATAATGTGAAGAGGAAAGAGATAGGAAAAGATAAAATTATAGACCAAAAAACCAATCCCTCCTACCCACAGTGAAGAGATTCATTATCAACTAGTGCAATCAATAGGAGATAATGAATAATTTTGGGATAGGTGGTGGATGGTTTTATGTTAGCCCACATGTAATAATGATAATGTTCCTTTGAAATTTTAGGAAACCATACTATGAATTTGTGCTGTGTGAGATTTCATAGAGTTGTAGGGGAGAGAGATAGAGGATTTGTATACAACCTAGAAGGGGCTTAGTGTGTATATTATTAAGTTCCATGTAAACCCATTTTAGATAAGCTACGTCACCATGTGATGCTCTTACCAATGGTGAAGGAGACTAATATTGAGGTTCAAAACCCTCCATGCTTTAATCTTATTAATAGGTTCCTCATGCAGTCATGATTAGGGAATCAAGTACCAAACACTCCAATCATGCAACCTAAACAACTCTTAACATGCATAAATTTTTTAAAAAAAAAATATTTTCTCATTGAAATGTATTACAACATGGTTTATAGAGATTTCAAAACCCACACCGCCATTATCCTATTACAATTTTGGCCTTAAATTATTCTACTCCTTCCCAAAAGGCCTCTAAAGCATGCCTCGATCTTCCTTTTATTAGTTAGTGGCCAAGGAAATCAAATCAGCTTTGATCTTGGCTATTATAACAAATAAATCATTGCAAAATCACTAAATGTAGTAGCAGTTGAATGTCACCAATTTAATAACAAGATAAAAGCCCACATATGCAGTAGAAAGTGAACAATCCACAAACAAATAAATCAACTTGAAAATTTTACTTCAATTTCACTTGGCCAACAAAACTCCACAATAATACATGATGGCATTATCATCTTGCTAATGATGGCTTACATCATGTTGACATCATCATTATAACCACTTATGTTAATTGGTTTATTAAATTGTCTCCACTTGGTTCACTTGAATTTACCCACAAAAGTTTAGATGACCATGAGGAACTTGCAAACTTCCACTGGATATGGAATTCATGAAAGAGGAAGTTGAGTAAGGAATTCCCATAGGGTAAAAGGACAAATCTGTGTCACACTCTATAAAGGAATCGACCAACAACAAAAAAATATTCTGAACTACGACCACATAAAAGTGGTCTTTATGTTTTGAATTTCAAAATGGTATAAACTAATGAAATGTAGACATTTTGATGAAGTTTATTCCTGTAAATTTTTTTTATTTTTAATTTTTTAAATTCATTATGTTTTTATCAATTTAAGGATAGATTTTGGAATGCTGAAAATTTTAGAAAATAGTGACTTCAAGGGCCGTCAAGAAACAAATTGAAAAAAACATCATTTCTCCCTAATTTTTTTCTCCAAATAGGTTACTTCAATATCTTGTGCATGGAAAAAAAAAAAAATCAAATTTTGATGTATATTTTTCTCAGAATAATACTTTTAAAGTCAAACATGTCAAAATTTGATAGTTTTCACAGATCCTCAACTATTTTCAAATTTTTTAATCATTTTCAAAAAACAAATTATACCCTTTTGAAGAAGACTCTCTCCTATTGTGCCCCATATAAGATTTAAATTTTTTTAATAAGTTTTACCATTTTTTTCTAATTTCTAATCAACCTCTTTTCTAATTTTAACAACCTACTTGCATTATTTTAAAAATAAAATATATTAAAACTAATCAAAATATTTAAAAAATTATATATTTGGATTGACCACTCCGAGCTCTAAAAAAGGGTATTTTACTTTTGTAGAAAATCATTCTTGACTGAAAAAATATCAAAATTGAATGTTCTGTGTAAAAACTCTGAAAAGGGTGAGTTACAATGAAAGTAGGATGCTGTAACTAGACATGCTCTGGTCGAGTATGTTTCAAATACATACCAGTTTTAAACCTCTCTCGACCGAAGAATAAATAGCTCGACTGAAATTGAATCGGCCGAAGGGAACTCATCAACTACCAAATTTTAAATTGGTCGAAATAAAAAATAAATTATTTTCTTTTAATTTTTCTCAACTCAAGAAAAATCTAATAAAATACATGTTTTGATTATTTCAATTACGTTTATCTCAACTCAAAGGAGGCTTGACGTAAAATTTTAGAAGGTTTATAATTTTGACAATTTAGAATACTTATTTCAACAAAAGAAAACATATTTGGACAAAAGGAGAGCTATTTTTGAAGGTATGTATTATCTTCAACTTATTTAATTGATTGTCTTTATTTTCATGAATGCATTTAGTTTGTTTTCACTATTTTTTTATTTATTAAAATATTAGCATCAAAGAAATATTTGTAAAAAAATTAAAATGAAAGTTACATGTCTCCATTTAAAAATATTGTACCTAACTATTTTCATTTATTTGTTATCATTGACAAGTGTGTATAGTATTTATCATTGCAATTATTTTAAGTGGATGTAAAATTTTAGATCATATCAACATCTCATAATAGTAGGTAATTTGATAATTACTTTTATATATACATAAAATTAGCATACTTGTCTTTAGTAAAATTTATATAAAAAACATCAAGAATATCATTATGAAGAAGTTTATTTTTTATTTATTTATTTGAGAATTATATATAATTTTAAGTGCCTCTTATGTAAAATTATATATTTATAAAGAATTATATAGAAAGGAGATTATTTTATTTTATTTATATTATTTATTTAAGAACTATTTTATTATTTAAAAATTATTTTCATGAATGCATTTGTTGTTTTCACTATTTAAATTCTTAGATTTCATTATTATTGATCACCAATTCTATGTTCTTCCATTCTTGTTCTTACATGTCCTCCTTATACCTATGTTTTATTAAATTTACCTTTGCCTTTACTTTTATTTCCAACTTGGACTTATCTTTTATATGTATATATTATTAAATTATATTTTATGTTTTGCATGTTTATGTTTATTAGAATTTTGTTTAAAGTACTTTGGATTTATGATCTTTGCCTTAAAATTTTGGTTTCTCATGTTGCCTCATTAATTCTTAAATTTTCATGCATGTATTGTGATACTTTAAATGAGCATGTACAACTTTTCCACAAATTATTCTTTGACTATTGATTATTTTCTTTGATGCTATATATATGTTCATGGACCACAGTTTTAGATCTAGTTACCACGTATACTAGAGGGCATCATATGCATTCTATTACATCTTAAACCTTGATTCATCATGTTGCATCTTCATATTATGGGAATCATGTCTCTATCCCTTTACATCTTATGCTTATATGGTTATATCCTTACAGTTTAGGTCATTAATCCTTCCTCCTTTTAACATAGTGTGATTTTATTTGTCACATCCTTGCATTTAAGGAATCATGCCTTGAACCCCTTTGTAATTTCTTATCCTTTCATTGCTAAATACCTTTTCATAGGAGATATATATATCATATTTTCTCTCTTTCACATCAAATATAAGTGGTGATCTACACATTTAGGTATATATTGAGCTCATGGTGTTTCTCTTTCTATGTTTTATAGTACTCATTTTATTAAAAGATCTGGACATATATTTCAATGCACATTTAGTGGTGATCTAGTAATTGATGTCATGATGTAGCACGTGCATCTAGTTACATGCTTTAAATATTTATGCAATATTAATTGTACATATTTCATTGAAAGCTCATGTGTGTATGAATTTGTATGTAGGTGAATTCAAATTTGAGTGCAATTGTGATGGCGAATCTAAGGATTAGATCGAGGAAGTATGATCAAACATGAACAAGATAAAGAAAGAGAAAAGTGGGTGAAGGAACATCTACTAAACAACAACCTATGGAAAATATTGATGATCAAGGTGATGTACAGGTACAAGAACAAACTGAACCTAGTAATAGAAATTTTTTGGACTATGGTATTGAAAATCTGATGGAGATGGATGAGGTTTCTCTTTTCAATAATATTTCATCTAAAGATAGGTTATCTAAAACCACATTAAAATTACACTCTAAAAAAATATGGGATGAATTTTTTGAAGAAAATTCTCTAATTGGAAGAGCATAGTTAGGAAAAGTTATTTAGACGAAAAGAAATGACCCCTGTTTTGGAGTTGTTAGGGGTTGATAATAGGAAAAAGGTCATCATATTTAAAACATTTTTTTTTGAAAAATTGCAAGAAGCATTGGAATGTATTGAAAAGAAGAGTCGAACTAGTGATCTAATTATTACACGTAGAGCATTGATGACTATAATTTCTAGTAAGAAATTATCACATAGAAGAAAAGTTCAAGCAATTTTTGAATTACTAAATGTTTCTAGGAGAACTATTCAAAGTTATATTAAAAAGATAAATGAAATAGATGGAAAATTTGAGAAAAAATGGGTAAATATTTGTAGGGTTCCCCGAAAAGATAGAATTTTAGAAGATGTAAAGAAATAGGTGGTAGAATATTGGACCACCCACTCTCGTGTTTCTTCCAATAGAAGGGATACTATACAAATAATAGGTGAAGATGGTACAAAAATTTCTCATCCAAATTTTTTTATAGATACAACACAAAGTGAAAATTTTGAAGCATTCAAACAAGAATTTTCAAATGTGAAGATTTTTCAAAGGATGTTTGAAACACTACAACCATCATTTGTACGTATAAATAAAGTACGTGAAACTTGATGTTGTCGAAATCATGTTGAATTTGATCTACACCTACAATCATATACAAAAACTATGACAACAATTGATCAAAATTTAGCCATCCCTGGAAGCACAACACAATTTGTGAAGTCTCTTGTATGCGAAAAATTAGAAGATTCAAATGAATTCAATGTTCAGTGTATAAAAAATGTATGTAATGATTGTGGAGATTTGAAGAATCTTTTACATGTTGACAATAATGAAATGCAATTTATTTTGTAAGAGATTTGATTATGAGACATACTTAACAAAGTCAGGAGTTGAGGCCAAAAAAATTGTTCTCAAATAGATTGGATTTCCTTATAATGAATTCATGAGTAAATTTTGCAATATCATATATCTACATAGCTAACATTGTCGTGGTGCAAAATGGAAAACTAAGCAATTTCGTGATTCAAAGAATTGCATTCCACTAGGTTGTATTCTCTCTATTGTTGATTTCTCTGAGAACTATACATTTAGTCCTCAGACTGAGATTCAAAGTCAATATTATCATTCAGAGCAAGTTGCAATCTTTGTGCAAGTTTGCTATAGGCATGCCAAGTTAGCAGTCGATGGAATACAAAGTAGCAAAGATGATTGAATTATCGTCAAAGAGGTTCACTTTTGTATCAGTGATGATATGAATCATGATAGAATCTATGTAGCTCATTGTTTCAATTTTTTTTTGAAGACCTAAGACGACGTGGCATAAATAAAGAACAACACTAGATATGCTGGTAAGTACATTGTTTTTTTAAAATTTTATTTAAATTTATATTACTTTTAACTTTGAGACTTAAATTGTTTAATTTATTATATATAATTACTTTTTTGAAGCTATTTTGGTTTGAGTGCAATTATTTGTAACTTCACAGGACAATTTAAGTTTGTAAAAGCTTTTGTTTGATTAAGTAGTCAACATGCTAGACACAACACCAATTTTTTTGGAATTTTTATGAGTGGAGATGGAAAAGGAGAGCATGTGTGAAGCATGCACTTTGTCAACATGAACTTGCTGGTACAACTTTCACCATATATATATGGAATCAAGAGATATTTTTTTAAAGATTAGATATATATATATATATATATATATATATATATATATATAATTTAAACTAAATTAAATTCTTTTAAGTTCCTTGAAAGTAATAAGTGACAAATTGTGCCAACTTGTGTACTTGTAGGTAAAGCCATATAAATGCAAATGAAATTGTTGAATGGTGCAAAAGTCATTTTTCTCACGACTCAACATACAACACACAATATTTTTGGGAAGTTACAAGTTTGTCTAGAAAAATTTAAAAATTTGAATTTCAAAGTTCAAGTGTACATGATTTAAAATTGAATTTTCAAATTTGAATTTACAAATATTGATCGATCAAATCCTTATAATTGTCAAGCAATTCATGGTATTAGAAGTCTATATAAAATCATGAAAATGGGAAGTAGTAGGACTTATGCAATTAATGTGAGAGAAAAATCATGTTTTTGTGTTGATTGCATTGAGGACAATGTAAATATTGTTCAATGTGAGAATATTAGAGATGGGTATGTTTCACAATGGGAAATGAAACAATTAATATCAATGCCTCCTTTTGTTGAAGATGACAATCTCGATGTCTATGATCCTGTATATTCAGCTGATTACAAACATATATCTAATTTAGTTGTTATAGGTATAAAAATTGATTAATTTAGTTAAAATTGATTTAAATATATTCTATGTTTAAGTAAGTTTCAATCATGTTTATATATATTAAAAATATATTTACAACTTAAATGTATTTACTTTACATGTGGTGTGTGTACAGGAGATATTTTTGTTGTTGTTTTAGATCCTGACAATGCGGAAGGTGTAGATTACTATCTACTAAGATGTATGCAACCAAAAAGAAAATTGGTGGAACAATGACAGATAGTGATGGACAAGTGTATCCCATTTGATCAATCGTTATTGAAGGAACATATTATCAACAAATAAAGATAGATAAAAATGGTATTATATTTGTTGATTATATGCTAGGACAAAAGGTTCTACATTATAGTCACTTAGTTTTGGAAACAAAAATAAATTTAGAAACTTTACCTAAAAGAGGACGTGTCAAACAAAAGTTGAGGTTGCCTATTGAAGATCATGAAAAGATTTTAGAGATAATTAAAGATAGAGAGGATCCAAATTTTATGTACCAGGAGCTTTAAGTTTTTGTATATATATACATGTTATGATTGGATATATATATATATATATATATATATATATATATATATATATATATATATATATATATATATATATATATATATATATATATATATATATATATATATATATATATATGTACTAAAAATTTTTATAGATCTAGATCTATATATTTATATTGATTGGACATGTGACATGATTTAGAATGGGTTTTTTTCAAAGCCCTGGTCATTTATTTTTGGAATTGTATTTAAATAAATTTGTTCCATGTGTGGGATTCTTAATTTAGTTCAAGAATCTTTGATTTCATAATTTACATTTGAAACTCCACGTAAATATGTCTGTTAGATCATATATGCTTGATACAAAACCTAGTGACTTTAAAAATGTTTTCAAACATTTTGCCTAAATTCCTTTAAATCATAGATATTTCCAATTGTATTTTAATGTTGGACATAGAATTCTTTTAAGTTCACTTGAATCTTCGATTTCATTTGTTGAATCTTAGATCATGTGTATATATGTATGCAATTTACTTGAAACCTAGCATGACTAAATTAAAAAGTGCACATTTTGCCTAAATTCCTTTAAATCATCTATTCCTTGATTGTATTTTTATGTTTGACATGGAATTTTTAAGTTCACTTTCAAATCTTCAATTTCATTTGTTCAACTGGACACAAGTATATTCAAGCTAGATCATATATATGCACACAATTTACAAAACCTAATTTATGTTCGAATTTTGTGCATTTAAATTTATGTTCCATGGAATTATTAAGTTGAAGAATCTTTCATTTCATTTTTCAACTCCACAAGTATACAGTGCACATCATTTGCAATTTACAAAACATCTCTAGTCCAACTTTAAAATTTCATTTTGCCTAGGGTCACAAGGATGATTTAAGGAATTTCTAGGCATTGAAATGAATGTTTAAAGTTGTAAGTTAGATGTTTTTTTGGGATCATGTGGTTTTAGAAGGTTTTAGAAGGTTTTTTCTTGCAGGTTCTTAAATGTGAAAGTGTTGGTATATGCTCTTTATTAGTGTAAATTTTGTATATTTTTTCTTATTGGGTTCCTAAACTATATGATTACTTTATTGTAATTTTGTGACAAATCAAGGATCTAGTTGATTTGGTGTTTGAGTGGTGAAGAATATAGACATGTGTTGTCTCTATTTTTCTTTATTTTTTATACATTACTAATGTGACATTCCATATTTTCAAATGACCATTCATTTTCATATCCTAATCATCATATCCTAATTATTATTTTCATCCTAAGCATCCCCCCTCATCCTAATAATCTTTAATCACCTTATCCTAATAACCCATAACCATAATCATCCTAATCATCCCTTCCTAATCATTCATTATCATCCTAACCCAACAATTTAATCCATATCATCTCTAATCCATCCTATCTCATTCTAATCATCACATCTAATTCATCCATACTTTTGCTATCATTATCATCCATAATCACCCTAACTATCCCCCTAATCACCCCATTTATCCTAATTATTCCATCTTAATCATCCATCATCATCCTTAATCCCCATCCTTCACATTATCAACCTAATATCATCCTAATCAAATCCTAATCAAATCCATTTATCCTCATCCAAAATCTAATCATTTATTAATCCATCTATCCATCTCAACCATACATCCAATCTCCACCCTTAATAAAAAGTCATCACTTGAACATCAAAATTTGGTTAAAGTCTCAATCTCGTTCATACATAATATACTTTCGTCATCACCCATTTAGCTTTCATCTAGCCCGACCTTATCCTTATTCCACTATCATCCATTTCAAATCCAATCTCCTAATAAAAAATCAAGACTTTAATTTGATTTCATCTTTAATCCAAACTTGCTTAAGAACATTAGCATATCTTAACTATAGTTATCAAATCCAATCAACTCTTGCTTAGGAATATTAGCCTATCCTAAGTATAGAGAATCAACCTTAATCAAATCAAATCATTTTGAGGTCTTGAAAATTGATTCCAATCCTAATCCCATCCTCCATATTCATCCTCATAATTTATTCTTCTAATTAGGTCCACCTTGTCCTAATCATTGGGTATATTATCCAAGATCTATCATTTTTTGAAGATTTCCCCTCAGACAATTATAGGGCATATGAATATCGTTACATGGGAAGAACCATGCATTGTCATCTTCTGCTAGTTTATTTAGACCTAGGACCAAATCCTTGTTTGAGCTATTTTTGACAGTCTGAAGTGGCATGCTGATTGGGACTATCTAGTTTGTGGACACGTATTTCTGGTTACCTCCCTTTGAAGCTCCTCAAGTATGTGTTTTTCTGATAAGGTGACCTTCCTCCTTGATAGGTTTGCATGGGAGGCTTCAGAGGGGTCGCCTATTGACGATGGATAAGGACTAGTTCATTCACAAAGGACCCCATGAGGCTCTTCATATCATTGACATCCATTGCAAGTGAAGAGGAGACCGACATGCTAGGTTGTGAGCTTGGGTACAAATACATGGATAGTGACAAAGCAGTTGGTGTGTTGGGGAGCAGGGAAAAAGTATTGGGAGTTACTTCTTCCCAGGGTCCACTAGAGATCTCTATGAATATGGGCATCGACAATTGTGGTGGAAGCTTTTCGATGTCAATTAGACTATTCTTTGCACATACAACCAAATTGTATGCGTCGGGCAAGGTATCCCCTCCCATTGATTGTATTAGGACTACAATGTCTAAATTGAAATCCTTTAGATTGAACATGAATTCCATAGTTGTTGGAGGCCTGGCCATCACATGAATCTTTTGCTAGGTTTTATGAAACCTGGTGTTGAAATCGATCAGGGCCTCCCGAGGGGCTCTCTTGATAGTGATCAATTGTTGTAGCAGAGAGGAGTGATCTCCTTTCTCTGAGAAGTGCTCAAACAGTTTCTCTTTGAGTTCATCCCAAGAGTAGATGGAGTCAGAGGTCAAAGATCTATACCAGTCCTGAGCCTTCCCTTTGAAAGACGCAACCAACAATCTAAGGGCCACATTTTCTTCTACAATGTTATGAACTCAATATACCTCCGCTATGTCCTAGACATGCTTGAAAGGGATTTTAAAATCCTCCCTAATGAACCTTGAAATTGCTTTGAGAGCATTAGTAGGTATGGTGGGCCACACATCCATGGGCATAGGTGGTGTGTGCAACATGATTTCCTACCCTAGAAGATGCAAAAACACAAAAATGCAACAAGGAGAAACACACACAACACCACCTCAAGATAAGCCTAGTTTAACTTGAACAAAATAATTATTAAAGCAAGAGATATACCTCATCCAAGTGATCCTTTTGGTTGGCCCTTTGATGTAGATTAGATGTGTGATCCTTGATGGAAAATGATCTACAATGATATGAAAAATACTCTAAATTGGATGATGAATTGAAAGATGGAAGTGGATGTTTGGCTAAATATGTGAGATAAATGCAAAGAGAGCTTCAAAATGCAACAATGGAGGATGATAATGCTTGTATGCAAGTGTTGAGTGCTTGAGCTTGAGAGTTGAAGTTGTGAATACTTGAATGTGATGAATGAGAAAATGAAGCCAAAAATCCTCTATTTTAGGGGAAAGGCCTCTAGGGATTTGAATGGCCAAGATTTAGCCAACATGGAAAAGATGGAGGGCTGTAGTGAGTTGAAAAATCACAATGCCTCACATCTTGCTATGTGGAAATGAGATGGAAAAAATGACATGTGATGTGGAGAGGTGACATGTGAGGTGGAGGTACTTGCAAGTACCTTGGGATTAGGGGAAGATTTCCTCAAAAAAAAATTCTTGTCCCCATGTGGGAAGGATGGTGAGAAGTGAAAAAAGTTTAGAATTCCTCAATAATCATCATGGGGAAGAGAGAAGTTGGGGTTCGAATAAATGTGAATTTTAAATTCACATGATTGGAAGTACCTTAGGGATAAGACAAGGTCCTCATAAAGAAAGTCCTTGTCCCATGTGAGTGATGTGACACATGAAAGGTTCTAGATTTTTCCAGTAACCTTCATGGGGAAGAGGAAAGCATTGAATGAATAAATGTGAATTTTTAATTCACATGGGGAAGAGGTCAAGGCCAAATGAAGAAAGAACTTATGAAAGGTTGACTCATAGGACATACCAAAGATGACAAGAGGATTAGATTAAGGTTGTGCAAATAGGTGATTAAGAAGATTAATGAAGGATTAAAAACAAGTGGCCAAATATGGAGGATGTGACATTAATAATGATTAAAGGTGTGCACATCCTAACCATAGATTAATTATACTAATTAAGATTAGAAGAAGATTAAGAAGGATGTGACAAGGAGAGAGAAAAGAGGGAATTTAAAATTGATTTAAATTCAAAAAGCTAAATGACTAAATTAAATAAATTGATATATTTATTTAATTTAGAGAGGAAATGATGAAAGGTAAGTATTTAAATTAAATACTTTAAAAACCTTAGAAAAATGGTGAAATATTAATTAAATAAATCATTTAATTAATATCAATGAAATAGATGAATAAAGGAGATGGATTTGACCATATGAGAGTGGTCAAATTTGGATGTCTACATTTTGCCCCTCTTCAAAATATTGTTAGAATAACAGTGTTTCAAAGAAAAGTAAAATGCAAATAACTCTATAGAGGAAGTGACTAGAAAATGATGTCCCAACATGGGAGAAGTTGCATGAGCTGCCCAGATGGAGGGAAATGAAGGGAGGTGCCCTGGTCTAGCAAGAAAATGACCATGACAAAGGAATGGAGGAAAATGGTAGGGTACGCCCCCTCGAGAGGGCGATTGGAGAAGAAAAAGGGGCCCTAGGAGACTTATCAATATGAAGAAATAAAGGGTACCGTTGGATAGAGCTCAAAAATCCATGAAGATTGGCTTTTGAATGGAGTCAAACGGACACACAGTGTGCAAATGGCGGCCCTAGGAAGTTAGAGGATTAGTTGAATTAAAAGAGGTTTAAATAAAGGGTAAAAATACCCTTAACTTAAAAAAGTTTAAAAAGGAGGGAAATGTTATATATAGTAAATTTTGAAATTACTATTCCTCATTTGCACACCTGGCAGTTGAGTGAGAGAGAGAAGAGGAGAAGAAGGATACAAAAAAATTCAGAGGACTACAATGACGACATCATCCACCTGGGGGACAAGGTATGACGATTCTTCCACAAGCGCGCGGTTCCACACCAGGTTAGTTCCAAAACCCTCTTTGTGATTTTATGCATTTTTTGGTGTATTTTGGAGTTTTTATGTAATTTAAAAACATGGGTTTTGGGATTGAGGTAGATTAGAAAAATGGGTAGATAGCAAAATTTCAATTTTGCCTATTAGGTAGGTAGAATTTCCTATTTAGAGGTGGTGGGAAGGGGGGTTGATTTGCCCAATTAGTGGGTAAATTTGCCCAGAAAATTAGAAAAAAGTGCTCGAAAAGGGTCAGAGAGTACGGGGGAAGGGCGGACTTGCCCTGGAATCAGGAAAATCGGCCCAAACATGGGATAGCCAGGAGATAGGCGACCACACCCCAAAAAGAGGGCTATTCCACCCCTAACAGGGGTGATTCTACTGCTGACAAGGGCAGACACACCCGCGACAACTGGCCGGCGGGATCGCTTGTTTGCCGAGAAGGCGGGCGGACCCGCCTTCCGGAAGGGCGGGCTTGCCCAAGGATAGGCGGGCTTGCCCATCTGGAGGGTGGGCTCGCCCAAGGGGCAAGAAACAAAGGGGGATACGCCCATAAAATGGCCCGGGAGAAAGAAAAAAAGTTAAATTGGGAAAATTGGAGAAATTTTTCAAAGGGAAAAAGAAATTAAAAAAGATAACCCAGGGCCAAGAAATGTAAAAGAGGGAAAGATAAAGAAAAGGATGAGAAGACTGACATGTTGTGTTGTGTGGATGTAGCAGTTTGAGAGCCTGCAGATGCACGAGAGGTGTTGGAGGCGACCATAGCAGCTATGAATGGAGAGGATCATGAGGCATTGTCGTGAGCTAGTCTTTTGCACTTGCTGGGTATCCCACAGTGAGAGCGCATCGAGCACTATTAATAGATCTCATAGAGCGATGGAGCTCTGAGAGCTTGACATTCCATCTCCCGACAGGGGAGATGACCATCACTCTGGAGGGCATGTGGTAGATTCTACGGGTACCTATAGTAGGCCGCCTGGTGAGCATGACGAGATCAGAGGGTGAGGCACTGGATCAGACCATATGGGTCCTATTTGGGCAAGAGGACTTACTAGTGCAGAGGAAGGGATCAGATGTGGACAGATGCTTGGTGTTGGGGGTACCACTGCTACAACTATACCTTTGTATATTGATTAGCGAATAGTTGATACCAGACAAGAGTGGGTGCTTCTATAGTCTTAGTTACATGGAGGTTATTTGACACATTGTGGAACAGAGAGAGGAGGAGTCTTGATGGGGTCCATGCATTTTGGCTTAGTGGTACTGGGACATGCACATGGTGTGCTATCATGGGGGACTCAGTGTTACACAGGTGACATTGTTATAGGTATGGGCTTAGGAGCATATTAGTGTTGCTAGGCCAAGAGTTGTGAGAGGAGGGATGGAGGATCTTATGCAGCCTGTGGCATACTAGTATGGGGTAGACTATGGCTGGGTATGGCATTATTAGGGCTTTAGAGACCTAGACGGATGGAGGACACTAGATGATCTTTAGGAGGAGCAGATAGTGTGGAGGTTGTACATGACACGATGGTTCTCCAAATTGAGGAGAGATGAGGAGAGACACAGAGGGTATTTCTGCGTCAGATACTATCTAGTTGGGAGAGAGTCACGTATAGTGGAGGCACATAGGTCAGACCGGGTGACAAGACAGTTTGGTCTTCTGTAGGACATTCCTCGTGGACCAAAGAGATTCAAATGGATCTTGTGAGAGAAACCATGGGGGGAGTTGATTACGGCTAGGTTTGCGAGAGAGCATTGGGAGACATTGCAGTAGGTATGATACCCGGGTAGGAGTGCAGGGAGAGCAGAGGCGGGGGTGATAGTCAAATTCTCTACATGGTATGTACAACACCGACCTGCATGGATTACACCAGAGGAACCTATTACAGGGGTACTTGGCTTTCGACTAGAGGATGAGCTGAGACTAGCAGGATAGAGGAGAGCGAGGAGGAGAGGACAACAGAGGAGAGGGCAAGAGGCAGCTGAGGTGGGAGGTCAGTAGGGGAGAGGATAGGGAGAGGCTGAGGTAGGAGGTCAGCAGAGGAGGGTGAGGAGGAGGGGGAGACAGTGGAGGAGAGCCCAAGAGGAGGTCAAGGCAGAGGAGGATAGATGAGGCAGAGGGAGAGGCGATGGATGAGAGAGATGAGGCAAAGGTGGAGGCGATGGATGTAGACATTCATGATATTTCCCCATTGGCCATGGTACCACCCGTACTAGAGGATTTGACTATATTGTTGAGAGGGGTTGTGGCGAGACTATGGATCGCCAAGAAAATACTGAGGGATATAGAGGCTATGAGGTGTAGAATGGAGGCTAAGGTGATCATGCTATGAGAAAAGGTGGCCAGGGTACAGGAGGAGGGGAAGAGGGACTACTAGATCCTAGCAAATGAGGCATCACGACACATGGAGATACAGGTAGAGAGGGATGGCTTGCAGGCCAAGGTGAGCTAGCTATGAGCAGAGGTGACTCGGCTAGAGGGAGAGGTGTCTAGAGAGCTTGAGGAGGGGGTGGCAACAAGATGGGATCAAGACAGGCTAGAGGTAGAGGTGACTATACTGTAGGCGACGGGAAAACGAGAGCCCAGAGGAGTGACATATTAAGTATCAGGCTGTAGAGCGGGATGAGTACATGCAAGAGGCTAGCTACTATATGGCGGTCTATTATACAGTGGTGTTGGATTCGACACATCAGGTACCTCCTTACATCCAAGCAATACCACAGATGCAAGCACCATCCCAGTCAGCAAGGACACACACCCATGGATTCAGTAGCTATAGAGAGACCACTTCGCAGAGAGGAGTGCCAGACTCACCATAGAGGTCAAATGTGCGTAGCTCATATTAGAGAGGATAGAGGATAGATGACATGACACAAGTTTTTGATATATCCAGGATGGGTGAATAGTGCAGAGTAGCAAAGATCAGAGTTGATTCAGAGCCTTGTAATTGTACTTTATTGGATGATGACCGATGTATATGATGGATATGTATTTTGATGAGATGGTGGACATTATATTTTGATATTTATATGATATGTGACAACCCTTATTGACACTATGTTGTGTTTATATGCTGAATGGTTTATTTATGCACATGTGTATGTTTATGATGTTATCATGGATGATTATTATAATGCGATGTATGTATGTGTTTATGACGATGTATGTTTATACTTATATGGATGATATGGATGGTATCTATGATGACTAATGTTGATGATGTAGGATGTAATGGATGATTTATGACATTATATGCTAATGGATATGGTTCTAATGATTTGTGATGCAGGTGGCAATGTATGTAATGTAAATGAATTGATGATAAATCTAAAATTCTTAGAATAACCAATTAAGATTAATCTAAACTTGACTTAAAGTAAATATGAGATGACAATGCACATGGGATGAAATGCAATGACCTTAGAATGTGGGATGAGATGCAATTAAATTCCTAACAAACACTAATAGCTAAATGAAATGCACCATGGACATGAGTGTAAATAAGCGCTTGCATAATGATGGAAGCGAATGGTAAGCTAAATTTATTTGTGAATCATGCTTTCTTTAGCTTATAAAATGAAGGTAGGATGGGTGTGAAAATGACACTTGTCAAGAACCATAGGTATCTTGAGAAGAAGAGGGGATGGAAGGTGAATGTTTGCACAACCACCATCATAGTTCATAGGTTGGGGATAAATGCAATGCAACAAAATGAAAAATGAAATGCAATCCTAATGCGATTTGTCATTTTTGGAGCACTGATTTTTTCTATAACATAAGACACCAAGTTCCAGGGTATTTGTAACCAAGGTGGGCTAGCATCGAATGCATAAAAAAAAAAAAACAAGGAGGCTATCCCAACACCCCAAAGTTGGGATGGCTTTGGTCGGGCCAAGTATTGGGATAACCACAAGCACAAAAGGATGCCCCAACATAACATAAGACCGTGGGGATCTTGGTGGGTACAATGCGGGACAACCAGGAAGACAATAATAAACAAAAGATCAAGATATTCCCCTATGTTTACCAATCAAAGCACACCATGATATTATGGATCAAGGCGACCATGACAAGATATGATAGGGAGCTCAAATGATAAATAAAATCCAAAAGCATCAAAAAATCACAATCAATTTCAAACAACCTTTGTTATAGGATCAATAGGGTGGATGGGATTAATGAGGTCTGTTAGGAATGATGCATCCTATTGAGAGCAAAGATGGATACTAAACTAAAAGATCGATATGACGCAAGATACTCAAAACTAACTAAATTCGACGATACTAGTGGATCTTGCTTGTTAAGAACCAACAAGATAAGGACATAACTTGACAATGGGGCACAAGACAAGACACGAGACTGACACAAAAAAAGAGCTCGGGGGATGATCAAAGATTAGCCTTGCCTGCATGAAAGTGAAGAGCCCTTGTAGTTCAAGAAAAAACCATGGATAAAAGTGGAAAGAGGACAATGGAGACGAGCAATGAAAAATGATGACCAAACAGACAAAAAGCAAAGAAAAGCAAAGAAAAAAAAAGCCCCGAGGGTGGATCAAATGATTGACCTTCCCTACATGAAAGCATAGGGGCAACGTAGTTCGAAAAAGGACCGACGACAAAAGATAGGACCAAGGGACCAACATGACATGATGTGATCTAAAGGAAGACCGACACGATGAAGGATTCTAGATGGAAGTGAAGGACAAACATGACGACCAAGATTGACGACACAAGCTCAAATTGGGATAAAATCTCAGGATTCCTGATAGCAGATGAAGATCATCCAATGCTCAACTAAAATATACCATGCGACTGATGATGGGATAGTAATGGGATGACAGGATATGATATGATGTCAGGATTGGATATGCAAATGGGATGAAGCGCAAAGGAACCAGGACATAAGGTAGATAATGATTAAGCCCTTTACGAATGGTGCATGTTGCTAGGTTTTCACCAAACATACTTATCCAACATGCCACCAAGGGTGGTTTTCACCATAGGACAAATTATTTCTCTTTACTATTTTTGTATTTTTCTAATTTTATTTTTATTTTTTTGTATTTTTGACAATTTTTAATTTTTTTTGGTATTTTGCAGGATAGGATAACCTAGTTGACTTAGGTATAAAACTGTTTCAGGTGCATGATGTTAATGGGCTCCTCTAGGGGCTCTCCTTCAGATGTAGCAAGCCTCTATGCCCTAGATCCATACTTAGCTACGATGACTTAGGGACCCAACCAATTTGCTTCAAATTTACCTTTGTTTTCTCAATCCTGCTAATTGCGTTGATTCTCCTTAAGGACTAGATCACCAACGTTGAATTGGTGAGGATGGGCCTTCTTGTTGTAACTTCTCTTAAGACGATTTTTATATGCCTGGAGATGATTATATGTCTTGATCCATTTTTCATCTAGGAGCTCCAACTGACCAAGTCTTGCAACCCAAGTATCTTCGTCACTGATGAGGTTCTTCAAAGATATTCTCAATGACAGGATCTCAACCTCAATTGACAAGATGGCATCAAAACCATAAACAAGGGAATATGGAGTGGCACTGGTAGGAGTGCGGTAAGCCCAAAGGGTGAGATGGATATGGAGGTGCTAATCGCAACCAGTGTTATTGACCACTTTCTTGAGGATTTTGATCAAGGTTTTATTGGTAGCCTCTACTTGACCATTACCTTGAGGGTAATAGGGTGTGGACCAACAATGTTGAATCTGGAAGGTGTCACATATGTGTTTTACAACTTGGTTTTTGAATGGATTTCCATTGTCAAAAATGATGGTGGAGGGGATTCCATATCTGCAGAGAATATGGAAGAGAATGAATTTGGATGTCTGAGTACCCATGATTTTGGGAGAGTGGCATTGCTTCCACCCATTTGGTGAAGTACTCAGTTATAGTGATGATGAAGGTGTAGCCATCCAAGGATGGAGGGTATATCTTGCCAACTAGGTCAAAACCCGATTGAGAGAAAGGCCATGGTGCTATGATGGGCTACAAATCCTGAGTAGAAGTGTGGATCAGATCCACATGTTGTTGGAAAGGAAGACATTCTTCACAAACTCACAAGAGTCATGTTCCATTGAAGGCCAATAGTAACCCACTCTGATTATCCTCTTAGCTAAGGCCATGTTGTTTGAATGGGCCCCACAAACACAACTATGTACCTATGTTAACATAGTGTGGGCCTTAGTCTCATTTAGACACCTAGGAAGGGTTCCATCGTACCCATGATGATAAAGTGTATCACCTACGATGATGTAATAGGACGTACGTTGGATGAAGGATTTTCGTTGATTGCATGTAAGATCAGGAGGTAGGATGTTATCACAAAGGTAAGTGTAAATGTCATGATACCATGGTGACTCGGGACCTATGATGTCACACACCCTTTCAGTCTCAGGGATATCGTAAGATGGAATTAAGAGTTGCTCGACTAGGAACTCACACTCTGTTCGATCTTTAGGCATGTCCATTAAGGAACCAATGGTAGCCATTGCATCTGCTGCTTTGTTCTGCACTCTAGGGATCTGGTCAAACTGGACAGAGGTGAAATAATTTTTGAAGTAATCCACCATGTGCTTATAAGGTAAGCGCTTATCATTTTTTTTTAGAAACTCATCATTGACCTATCTTATTATCAACTATGAATCGCCAAAGACCTTCAAATGAGTGATATTCCATTGGATTGTGATTCTAAAGCCAGTGAGGAGAGCTTCATATTCAGCTATGTTGTTTGTGCACATAAAATCTAACCTGAATGACTTTGGAATATAATCACCTTGTGGGGTGATGAACAAGATTCCTGCCCTCGCTCCATTGTGCGTATACAATCCATCAAAGTATAGTGTCCATGTAACAGCTTCTGATACTATAAAGACCTCTTCATCAGGAAATTATGCTACCAACGGATAAGCATCTACTAGCAGAGCATCTGCTAACTGATCCACTATCACTTGTCCCTTAATAGCCTTTCGATTGACATACTCAATATCAAACTCACTCAGCAACATAACCCACTTAGCCATGCAACCTGTGAAATTTGTTCTAGATAAAAAATACTTGAGTGGATTGGTCTTTGATATCAACTTCACGGGATGGCTAAGCATGTAATGACAAAGTTTTGTGAAATGAAGACTATAGCTAAGCAAGCCTTTTCCATTGGAGAATAATTGAGCTCGTAGCCTACCAGGGTCCTACTGATGTAGTAGATAGAACATTCTTTGGATGACTCATCATGTTGTGCTCACAATGCCCCTAGTGCAACTGAAGTAGCTGAAATATACAACACAAGTGGTTTAGCTGGGATGGGAGGCATGAGGATGGGCGGATGAGCCAAGTACTCTTTGATTTGGTTGAAACCAAGCTGACACTCTGAGTTCCACTTAAAGGATGTATGTTTCTTCAAGAGATGAGTAAATGACTGGCATTTATCAGCTAACTGGGCTATAAATCATCTGATGGACTATCGTTTTCCTTGAAGCCTTCTTAACTGTTTTAGATTGCATGGTGGAGTCATTTCCATGATGGCCTTGAATTTTGTGGGATCGACCTCTATGCCTCTTCTGGAGACAATGAAACCTAGTAGTTTTCCTGATGTGACCCCAAAGAAACATTTCTTAGGACTTCGACGTAGCTTATAATGCTCTAGGCGCTTGAAAATCTTCTTCAGGATCATCGGGTGCTCCTCCCTTATTCTTGATTTTCCTAGTAGGTCATCAACATAATCTTCCATTATTATGTGAATAAGGTCATGGAAGATGACTATCATAGAATGTTGGTAGGTTGCTCCGACAGTCTTGAGGCCAAAAAGCATGATGTTATAACAAAAAGTGCCCCAAGGTGTGGTGAAGGTTGCTTTATCATGATCCTTAGGCACAATTCTGATCTAGTTATATCCAGAGAAGCCATCCATGAGGGAGATCATCTCGTGTCCTACAGTTAGATCAACCAACATGTCAATGTTCGGAAAGGGGAAGTCATCCTTAGGACAGGCTTTGTTAAGGTCACAAAAATTGGTGTAGATCCTGATATTCCCATTTGGTTTAACAACTTGCACTATGTTGGAGATCTAGTCTGAATAGTCGATGGGTCTTATGAATCCAACTTCCAATAGCTTTTCTAGCACTTTCTTGACCAATAAGGCTACTTGAGGGTGCATTTTCCTAAGTTTCTACTTGATAGGTTTTGCATCTGGATGTACGTCTAAATGATGTACAAGTAGAGTGGGATCCAAACCTGGCATATTTGAATAACCCCACGCGAAGTTGATGATACCTTCCTTGAGAAGCTAAACAATGGTAGAGTATTATTCCTCTGATAGTGATTTGGCTACATATGTGATTTTGGGATCCTCTTCAGTTCCCAAATTTACTTCGTGTGTTTCCTTGATCAGAATGGATGATCGTTCAGACAAGTGTGTTCCCACAAGGGGAAGATGAATGTCTCTATCTTCCAATGCCTCGTTGAGGTTTTCACTGTCAAATATGTCCTTTATTTTTACTTCTTCCGAGTCAGGAAGTGCCTCAGGGACATTTTCACTAAGTGACCCTTTTTTTTTTTTTCTTATTTTTGTGACTAGGGCATTCATCCTCCCCCAATCCCATAAGATTTACAAATGCAGCAAGGGGAAGATGAATGTCTCCATCTTCCAGTGCCTCATTGAGATTTTCACTGTCATATATGTCCTTTATATTTACTTTTTCTGAGTTAGGAAGTGCCTCAGGGAGGTTTTCACTAAGTGACCCTTTTATTTATTTTTTTTCTTATTTTTGTGACTACGGCATTCATCCTCCCCAATCCCATAAGATTCACATACACATCCATTGAGGGAAAGGTGTCAATTGTTGCACTACCATGTAGGTGCTAATTGTTTAGCTCGGGGTGACAAAGGGAAAGGCTAATGGTGAAAACGGATAGGAAATCAAACATGGAGGAAATGTCCATGTGATCCATGTCATCATACGCATGTATGATGGATTCTTCTTCTGGTATGTCTTCAAGGATACTATTTTCCACACTAATGTTGTTAGAGGCACTAGTTGATGGCATAGGACCCTTTTGTTTGGTGTCATGGCCTAAACTTTGAATACCTTGAATTATGTTGACTTCGTGGTTTTAAAGCTTCCTTCCTTGTTCTACGCGGCAAGCCTCCCCTAAATGTGTTAGTGTTTCTCTACAAACTTAGAGGGCCAAGGATATGTCTCTTGGAAATATTCCTTCAGAGGGGGAGAGGGTTCAGGTTACTCACAATATACCCATTGGCTGATGTCATCTTTGGGTGTGTCTTTCCTTAATCTAGGAGAGTGGTAAGTATTGGTTTCCACATTCTTGGAGCTAAGAGTAAGTGTCTTGTCTTTTGGCATCAGAGTAGACTGAGAAGGTTGTCCATATGTATGTGGTGAGGGTGGCATGATTGAAAAATTTAAAGCAATATGCATCTCATACTCACCACACCTCTTGTCAATGATCTGGACTTTGATAATGGTAGAATCAGGTGCGAAAGATGTAGTGGATGATGGAGTGAATGAGGTGGTGGCTAGTGCATTAGTAGATGTGTGGGATGATGATGTTTGAAGTTGTCCCATTTCTACTCCCACACAATAATGGGAATGGGGAAAGAAAGCTTCTAGTGCATGACAATACTCAAATGGTTGAGGGTTTGCATGTATTCTAACTTCCACCCCATTAAATGGGAATTTCAGACACTAATGGTATGTGCATGGAATGAATTACATGACGTGGATTCATAGTCAGCTAAGGAGAAGATTGTAGGGGAGTTCAAGATCAAGGACGTGATAGGTAGTGTATTGTACAATGAGCCCAAACTGAATTGGAAGACATATTGTCCCTTTAGAATCACGTTCCGCATTATCATATGCCTTGATAGTGATGACTTGATTATTCAAGTCAGCATGGGTGTATCCCACCTATTTTATGAATTTTAATGTTCAAAGATTTAGGGCAAAGCCATTATCTACCAAGACCCTTTTTATTTTGTGGCGGTTTACAAGGACCTTGAGATGAAGAGGACGGTTGTGATTTGAGTAAATGCAGGGCATGTCATTTTGGCCAAAACCTAGTTGGTAGGTGGTTGAGAGATGTCCTACCAATGCTTGAAATTTAGTAGGATCTATGTCATTGAGGGCACAGGTATCTTGTAAGGCCTTATTTAGGATTTATTGGTGCAAAAGAGAAGACCTGAGAAAATCCAGAATAGACATCTACGCTGGGGTCTTTCCTAGATGGTCAAGAACATTATATTGAGAACTCACAAGAGGTGGCTGGGTGGATGTAGAGGCTCTATGGATTATGATATGGGTGCGACAGGTAGTAACCACACATTGTGGGTCTTTACCTTTTACATGTATCATAGACACATGTGGTTTTGCTTGCTCAATATGCATGACAATGCCCTGATAATTAAATGGCACATTCTTATAACTGATGTTGTTTGTGGTGTTATCCTGATTATTGATGTTATTAGGCCCGTGGTTTGAGTTTGACGTGCTAGGACCTTGGTTATGCTTAGGGAAGCATTTTGATATATTTGCAGTTGAGCAATAGATGGTGTTATGTTGGCATCCACATGTATGTCACCGCAATCTATGAGATCCTAGATGTACTTTTTCAAGCTCTGACACTTGTTTAAGGTATTCCATTTAATCTTATGGAACTCACAATACTCATTTTCCTTGTACCAGGCTGGTTTAGGCTTGGATTCATCTAGGGGCTTGGTCACAAGGTAAGTGATCGGGTAATTAGCTTGAAGGAGCCTATTAAACACGACACTTAGGGGCTCTCCTAGTTGAGTAAATTGATGCTTATTACCCCCTTGATTGTTCTGATTGGAATTTTAGGATGGACGAGGTGCCCCTTGTGGCACTGATATGGCATGAGGAATTGAATGCTGAGGAGGGGGATATTGTGGCTTCTGGGAAGCATTAGGTACTTGGATGTGTTTGGTGTTAGTGACACCATCATTGACAACGTTTTTGTTCTTGTTCCAATAATGAGACTTATCCCTAGATGACTTCTCGTTATCAGAGTTAAAGATTTTGACTAACCC
>VDFB02062717.1:33618-52231 GCA_007258455.2 Sequoia sempervirens
AAGCTTATATGGCTTGAAGCAAACACCTCGGCAATGGTATTTAAAATTTGACAATTTTATGGCTGAGCAAGGCTATAGCAGGTGTAATTCTAACCATTTTGTTTATTTTAAGAGGTTGGATAATAACAGTTACATTATTTTGTGTTTATATGTTGATGACATGCTTGTAGGCTGGGTCTAACATGGACCATACATAAAGAGAGCTAAAACAACGATTAGCAAAGTCTTTTGCTATGAAGGATTTTGGGGTAGCAAAAATCCTTGGTATGAAAATTTGTAGAGATAGGAAAAAGCAGAAAATTGTTTTTATCTCGGGCTAATTATGTTGAAAAGGTGTTCAGAGATTTCATATGGAGAATGCAAAAGCTGTCAGCACACCTTTGCCTAGTCATGTCAAATTGACTAAGGATATGTGTCCAAAGACATAAGAGGAGGAAGAAAAAATGTCCAAGGTACCATATGCTTCAGCTGTAGGTAGTTTGATGTATGCCATGGTATGTACTAGACTGGATATTGCACATGCTATAGGAGTTGTTAGTAGGTATTTGAGTCATCCTAGAGTTGAGCATTGGAATGCAGTAAAATGGATTCTCAGGTACTTGAGAGGTACATCCAGTAAATGCTTATGTTTTGGGGGCTCTAACACTGATTTAACATGGTCATAAGAGAGCTGAAACAAGTGGTATCAGAGCGAGTTGTGTTTCAATTATCGTCTGTAGGAAAGTCTCACAGTTGAGTGGGAGTCTCACGGTTGAGTGGGAGCAATGGCAGACGAGGGTAAGAAGGTTGAGAAGTTTAATGGGAAGAACTATCAGTTATGGAAGATCTAACACATTTTAGACTTGGTAAAACATTATTAGAATGAAGTACTTTCATACCTTTTGCACTCATATGCCCAAGTCTATTATGCCACAGTGTTGATTCAGAGTCCACAGCAACTGTATGATCTTCTACCTGCTTAACTGCAACAATTGTTCCTGAACATTGACCCTTTTCTGTAACAATCAAAGTAGAAGGAATAGTATGACCTGTACAAAGATATAAGGTGCCTACTTTCACACCTTTTGCTACTACTAAGGCACCCTTTGTGACCTTCCAATTTTTATCACTAAATGTAACAACACAACCTTCATCATCTAGTTGCCCTGCTGAAATTAAATTTTTGATTAACTTTGGAACATGCCTTACCTCACATAGTAGCCAATGATTCCCATTCTGCAACTTAATCTTGATTCTTCCCTTTCCAACAATCTGACAGGGTTCGTTATCTCCTAAATAAACCAGCCCAAAATCCCCTTGGGCATAATCAAGAAAATAACTTCTATGGCTATACTAGGAAGAAAATACTTAAAACAATACTTAAGATGAGGATTGGGAGATTGTGGTGGTGTGGAGCCTGATCAGTCTCCAAGTGGGAGATTGTTGGTATGTGGCAACCGATCATGCTATACTGTATAGCCCATGGTATACTGTACAGCCTGGCCCCCCGTCCTCGCCGGGGTCCGGGGCCTGGCTGGGCCCTGGGCGGGGGTTCGGGGGCGGTAGCCCCCGAGAAAAATTTTCTTCCTACTTTTTCGCATGATCACCGAAAAAGGGAAAAATCAATGGAAAAAAGAAAAATCGAATTTTGTAGAACCCTAAAATCTGGAAGCTTCTAAGCTTGGTAAAAAAGTGGGTTCGGATGGGTATTTCAGTATAATGAAAAATGTGATTATTCGCAAGATTGTAATAGGGTTTTTTACTAGATAATAAAAGTATTGGATGGCTGCGGTTTGGTGGATGTAGCCCGGATTGGGTGAACCATGTTAAATTCTCTGTGTTATGATTTATTCTGTGTATATTTTAGTTTCTCTGTTTATTATATAAAATCTGTATTTAATTGTTAGATCTTCCATCTCTAACCCTAACATCCCTATCCATTCAATCCTTCAATTTCATTAGTTCCTTTCCCAAAGCATTTTGAGATGCCAAAATTTGATAAGTATAAAGGAACAAAAGACCCCAAGGCTCACCTTCAGGAGTTTTATGCCCATTGTCAAAAAGTCATGCATAATGACAATTACCTCATGAGATTGTTTCCCAGGAGTTTACAAGGGATAGCTCTTGACTGGTTTATGGATCTCGAGAGGGGATCTATCAAGTCCTTTGCATAGCTTTTAGAACAATTTATCTCCCATTTCTCCTTTAACTTGGAGAAATACATCGATACGTTGAATCTCTTGAAAGAAAAGTAGCATGAGGGAGAAACTTTTGCAAGCTATCTTCAAAGATGGCGAGCTTTAGCCATTTGCATGAAATCCCCACCTAAGGAAAAAGACATGGTCACCCTCTTTATCAAAAACTCTCATTCCGATATGGCGCACAATTTCAAGCTTCACTGTGTCATGACCTTTGTAGAGACAGTTTAGAAAGGTCCTATTCTTGAGAGAGCCCACATCACCAAAGGGTTAGTCAAAATCTTTAACTCTGATAACGAGAAGTCATCTAGGGATAAGTCTCATTATTGGAACAAGAACAAAAACGTTGTCAATGATGGTGTCACTAACACCAAACACATCCAAGTACCTAATGCTTCCCAGAAGCCACAATATCCCCCTCCTCAGCATTCAATTCCTCATGCCATATCAGTGCCACAAGGGGCACCTCGTCCATCCTAAAATTCCAATCAGAACAATCAAGGGGGTAATAAGCATCAATTTACTCAACTAGGAGAGCCCCTAAGTGTCGTGTTTAATAGGCTCCTTCAAGCTAATTACCCGATCACTTACCTTGTGACCAAGCCCCTAGATGAATCCAAGCCTAAACCAGCCTGGTACAAGGAAAATGAGTATTGTGAGTTCCATAAGATTAAATGGAATACCTTAAACAAGTGTCAGAGCTTGAAAAAGTACATCTAGGATCTCATAGATTGCGGTGACATACATGTGGATGCCAACATAACACCATCTATTGCTCAACTGCAAATATATCAAAATGCTTCCCTAAGCATAACCAAGGTCCTAGCACGTCAAACTCAAACCACGGGCCTAATAACATCAATAATCAGGATAACACCACAAACAACATCAGTTATAAGAATGTGCCATTTAATTATCAGGGCATTGTCATGCATATTGAGCAAGCAAAACCACATGTGTCTATGATACATGTAAAAGGTAAAGACCCACAATGTGTGGTTACTACCTGTCGCACCCATATCATAATCCATAGAGCCTCTACATCCACCCAGCCACCTCTTGTGAGTTCTCAATATAATGTTCTTGACCATCTAGGAAAGACCCCAGCGTAGATGTCTATTCTGGATTTTCTCAGGTCTTCTCTTTTGCACCAATAAATCCTAAATAAGGCCTTACAAGATACCTGTGCCCTCAATGACATAGATCCTACTAAATTTCAAGCATTGGTAGGACATCTCTCAACCACCTACCAACTAGGTTTTGGCCAAAATGACATGCCCTGCATTTACTCAAATCACAACCGTCCTCTTCATCTCAAGGTCCTTGTAAACCGCCACAAAATAAAAAGGGTCTTGGTAGATAATGGCTTTGCCCTAAATCTTTGAACATTAAAATTCATAAAATAGGTGGGATACACCCATGCTGACTTGAATAATCAAGTCATCACTATCAAGGCATATGATAATGCGGAACGTGATTCTAAAGGGACAATATGTCTTCCAATTCAGTTTGGGCTCATTGTACAATACACTACCTATCACGTCCTTGATCTTGAACTCCCCTACAATCTTCTCCTTAGCTGACTATGAATCCACGTCATGTAATTCATTCCATGCACATACCATTAGTGTCTGAAATTCCCATTTAATGGGGTGGAAGTTAGAATACATGCAAACCCTCAACCATTTGAGTATTGTCATGCACTAGAAGCTTTCTTTCCCCATTCCCATTATTGTGTGGGAGTAGAAATGGGACAACTTCAAACATCATCATCCCACACATCTACTAATGCACTAGCCACCACCTCATTCACTCCATCATCCACTACATCTTTCGCACCTGATTCTACCATTATCAAAGTCCAGATCATTGACAAGAGGTGTGGTGAGTATGAGATGCATATTGCTTTAAATTTTTCAATCATGCCACCCTCACCACATACATATGGACAACCTTCTCAGTCTACTCTGATGCCAAAAGACAAGACACTTACTCTTAGCTCCAAGAATGTGGAAACCAATACTTACCACTCTCCTAGATTAAGGAAAGACACACCCAAAGATGACATCAGCCAATGGGTATATTGTGAGTAACCTGAACCCTCTCCCCCTCTGAAGGAATATTTCCAAGAGACATATCCTTGGCCCTCTAAGTTTGTAGAGAAACACAATTATCGAGGGGGAGGTTTTGCTGCAGAAGAACAAGGAAGGAAGCAACCTATTGAAGCTTCAATATGACCAAGGTATTCAGGTTTAGGCCAAGAAACCAAGCAAAAGGGTCCTATGCCATCAACTAGTGCCTCCAATAATGTCAGTGTGGACAACGGTCTCCTCGAAGACATACCAAAAGAAGAATCCATCATACACACATACGATGACTTAGATCATGTAGACCTTTCCTCCATGTTTGGCTGCTTATCCGTTTTCACCATTAGCCTTTGCTTTCACCACCTTGAGCTAATCGATTGGGACCTACATGGCAGCGCACCAATTGACACATTTCCCTCAATGGATGCATATGTAAATCTTATGGGATTGGGGGAGGATGAATGCCCTAGTCACAAAAATAAGAAAAAAATAAATAAAAAAGGGTCACTTAGTGAAAACCTCCCTGAGGCACTTCCTAACTCAGAAAAAGTAAATATAAAGGACATATATGACAGTGAAAATCTCAATGAGGCACTGGAAGATGGAGACATTCATCTTCCCCTTGCTGCATTTGTAAATCTTATGGGATTGGGGGAGGATGAATGCCCTAGTCACAAAAATAAGAAAAAAAAAAAAAGGGTCACTTAGTGAAAATGTCCCTGAGGCACTTCCTGACTCGGAAGAAGTAAAAATAAAGGACATATTTGACAGTGAAAACCTCAACGAGGCATTGGAAGATAGAGACATTCATCTTCCCCTTGTGGGAACACACTTGTCTGAACGATCATCCATTCTGATCAAGGAAACACACGAAGTAAATTTGGGAACTGAAGAGGATCCCAAAATCACATATGTAGCCAAATCACTATCAGAGGAATAATACTCTACCATTGTTTAGCTTCTCAAGGAAGGTATCATCAACTTCGCGTGGGGTTATTCAAATATGCCAGGTTTGGATCCCACTCTACTTGTACATCATTTAGACGTACATCCAGATGCAAAACCTATCAAGTAGAAACTTAGGAAAATGCACCCTCAAGTAGCCTTATTGGTCAAGAAAGTGCTAGAAAAGCTATTGGAAGTTGGATTCATAAGACCCATCGACTATTCAGACTAGATCTCCAACATAGTGCAAGTTGTTAAACCAAATGGGAATATCAGGATCTACACCAATTTTTGTGACCTTAACAAAGCTTGTCCTAAGGATGACTTCCCGTTTCCAAACATTGACATGTTGGTTGATCTAATGGTAGGACACGAGATGATCTCCCTCATGGATGGCTTCTCTGGATATAACCAGATCAGAATTGTGCCTAAGGATCATGATAAAGCAAACTTCACCACACCTTGGGGCACTTTTTGTTATAACGTCATGCTTTTCGACCTCAAGAATGTCGGAGCAACCTACCAACATGCTATGATAGTCATCTTCCATGACCTTATTCACATAATAATGTAAGATTATGTTGATGTCCTGCTAGGAAAATCAAGAATAAGGGAGGAGCACTCGATGATCCTGAAGAAGATTTTCAAGCACCTAGAGCACTATAAGCTACGTCAAAATCCTAAGAAATGTTTCTTTGGGGTCACATCAGGAAAACTACTGGGTTTCATTGTCTCCAGAAGAGGCATAGAGGTCGATCCCACAAAATTCAAGGCCATCATGGAAATGACTCCACCACGCAATCTAAAACAGTAAGAAGGCTTCAAGGAAAACGACAGTCCATCAGATGATTTATAGCCCAGTTAGCTGATAAATGCTATTCGTTTACTCATATCTTGAAGAAACATACATCCTTTAAGTGGAACTCAGAGTGTCAGCTTGGTTTCAACCAAATCAAAGAGTACTTGGCTCATCCGCCCATCCTCATGCCTCCCATCCTAGCTAAACCACTTGTGTTGTATATTTTATCTACTTCAGTTGCACTAGGGGACTTGTTAGCACAACATGATGAGTCATCCAAAGAACGTTCTATCTACTACATCAGTAGGACCCTGGTAGGCTACGAGCTCAATTATTCTCCAATGGAAAAGGCTTGTTTAGATATAGTCTTCATTTCACAAAACTTTGTCATTACATGCTTAGCCATCTCGTGAAGTTGATATCAAAGACCGATCCACTCAAGTATTTGTTATCTAGAACAAATTTCACAAGTTGCATGGCTAAGTGGGTTATGCTGTTGAGTGAGTTTTATATTGAGTATGTCAATCGAAAGGCTATTAAGGGACAAGTGATAGTGGATCAGTTAGCAGATGCTCCGCTAGTAGATGCTTATCCATTGGTAACATAATTTCCTGATGAAGAGGTCTTTATAGTATCAAAAGCCGCTACATGGACACTATACTTTGATGGATTGTATACACACAATGGAGCGAGGGAAAGAATCTTGTTCATCTCCCCACAAGGTGATTATATTCCAAAGTCATTCAGGTTAGATTTTCTATGCACAAACAACATAGTTGAATATGAAGCTCTCCTCATTGGCTTTAGAATCACAATCCAATGGAATATCACTCATTTGAAAGTCTTTGGCGATTCACAGTTGATAATAAAATAGGTCAATGATGAGTTTCTGAAAAAAAATGATAACCACTTACCTTATAAGCACATGGTGGATTACTTCAAAAAGTATTTCACCTCTGTCCAGTTTGACCAGATCCCTAGAGTGCAGAACAAAGCAGCAAATGCAATGGCTACCATTGGTTCCTTAATGGACATGCCTAAAGATCAAACAGAGTGTGAGTTCCTAGTCGAGCAACTCTTAATTCCATCTTACTATATCCCTGAGACTAAAATGGTGTGTGACATCATAGGTCCCCAGTCACCATGGTATCACGACATTTACACTTACCTTCATGATAACATCCTACCTCCTGATCTTACATGCAATCAACGAAAATCCTTCATCCAACGCACGTCCTATTACATCATCATAGGTGATACACTTTATCATCATGGGTACGATGGAACCCTTCTTAGGTGTCTAAATGAGACTGAGGCCCACACTGTGTTAATAGAGGTACATAGTTGTGTTTGTGGGGCCCATTCAAACAACATGGCCTTAATTAAGAGGATACTCAGAGTGGGTTACTATTGACCTTCAATGGAACATGACTCTTGTGATTTTGTGAAGAAATGTCTTCCTTTCCAACAACATGTGGATCTGATCCACACTTCTACTCAGGATTTGCAGCCCATCATAGCACCATGGCCTTTCTCTCAATCGAGTTTCAGTCTAGTTGGCAAGATATACCCTCCATCCTTGGATGGCTACACCTTCATCATCACTACGACTGAGTACTTCACCAAATGGGTGGAAGCAATGCCACTCTCCCAAATCATGTGTACTCAGACATCCAAATTCATTCTCTTCTATATTCTCTACAGATATGGAATCCCCTCCACCATCATTTATGACAATGGAAATCCATTCAAAAACCAAGTTGTAAAACACGTATGTGACACCTTCTAGATTCAACATTGTTTGTCCACACCCTATTATCCTCAAGGCAATGGTCAAGTAGAGGCTACCAATAAAACCTTGATCAAAATCCTCAAGAAAGTGGTCAATAACACTGGTTGCGATTGGCATCTCCATATCCATCTCGCCCTTTGGGCTTACCACACTCCTACCAGTGCCACTCCATATTCCCTTGTTTATGGTTTTGATGCCATCTTGTCAATTGAGGTTGAGATCTTGTCATTGAGAATATCTTTGAAGAACCTCATCAGTGACGAAGATACTTGGGTTGCAAGACTTGGTCAGTTGGAGCTCCTAGATGAAAAATAGATCAAAGCATATAATCATCTCCAGGAATATCAGAACCGTCTTAAGAGAAGTTACAACAAGAAGGCCCATCCTCACCAATTCAACATTGGTGATCTAGTCCTTAAGGAGAATCAACGCAATCAGCAGGACCAAGAAAACAAAGGTAAATTTGAAGCAAATTGATTGGGTCCCTATGTCATCATAGCTAAGTATGGATCTAGGGCATACAGGCTTGCTACATCTGAAGGAGAGCCCCTAGAGGAGCCCATTAACATCGTGCACCTAAAATAGTTTTATACCTAAGTCAACTGGGTTATCCTATCCTGCAAAATACCAAAAAAATTTAAAAATTGTCAAAAATACAAAAAAATAAAATTAAAATTAGAAAAATCCAAAAATAGTAAAGAGAAATAATTTGTCCTATGGTGAAAACCACCCTTGGTGGCATCTTGGATAAGTATGTTTGGTGAAAACCTGGCAACATGCACCATTCGTAAAGGGCTTAATCATTATCTACCTTGTGTTCTGGTTCCTTTGTGCTTCATCCCATTTGCATATCCAATCCTGACATCATATTATATATTGTCATCCCATTACTATCCCATCATCGGTCGCATGGTATATTTTAGTTGAGCATTGGACGATCATCATCTGCTATCAGGAATCCTGAGATTTTATCCCAATTTGAGCTTGTGTCGTCAATCTTGGTCATCATGTTCGTCCTTCACTTCCATCTAGAATCCTTCATCGTGTCGGTCTTCCTTTAGATCACATCATGTCATGTTGGTCCCTTGGTCCTGTCTTTTGTCGTCGGTCCTTTTTCGAACTACGTTTCCCCTATGCTTTCATGTAGGGAAGGTCGATCATTTGATCCACCCCCGGGGCTTTGTTTTTCTTTGCTTTTCTTTTCTTTTTGTCTGTCTGGTCATCATTTTTCATCGCTCGTCTCCATTGTCCTTTTTCCGCTTTTATCCATGGTTTTTTTCTTGAACTACAAGGGCTCTTCACTTTCATGTAGGCAAGGCTAATCTTTGATCATCCCCCGAGCCCCTATGTCTTTAGGGTGTGTCTTTTTTTGTGTCAGTCTCGTGTCTTGTCTTGTGCCCTATCGTCAAGTTATGTCCTTATCTTGTTGGTTCTTAACAAACAAGATCCACTAGTATCGTCGAATTTAGTTAGTTTTGAGTATCCTACGTCATATCGATCTTTTAGTTTAGTATCCATCTTTGCTCTCAACAGGATGCATCATTCCTAACAGACCTCATCAATCCCATCCACCCTATTGATCTTATAACAAAGGATGTTTGAAATTGATTGTGATCTTTTGATGCTTTTGGATTTTTTTTATCATTTGAGCTCCCTATCATATCTTGTCATGGTCGCCTTGATCCATAATATCATGGTGTGCTTTGATTGGTAAACATAGGGGAATATCTTGATCTTTTGTTTGTTGTTGTCTTCTTGGTTGTCCCGCATTGTACCCACCAAGATCCCCATGGTCTTATGTTATGTTGGGGCATCCTTTTGTGCTTGTGGCTATCCCAATACTTGGCCCGACCAAAGCCATCCCAAATTTGGGGTGTTGGGATAGCCTCCTTGTTTGTTGTGTTTTTTTATGCATTCGATGCTAGCCCACCTTGGTTACAAATACCCTGGAACTTGGTGTCTTATGTTATAGAAAAAATCAGTGCTCCGAAAATGACAAATCACATTAGGATTGCATTTCATTTTTCATTTTGTTGCATTGCATTTATCCCCAACCTATGACCTACGATGGTGGTTGTGCAAACATTCACCTTCCATCCCCTCTTCTTCTCAAGATACCTATGGTTCTTGACAGGTGTCATTTTCACACCCATCCTACCTTCATTTTATAAGCTAAAGAAAGCATGATTCACAAATAAATTTAGCTTACCATTCGCTTCCATCATTATGCAATAACTTATTTACACTCATGTCCATGGTGCATTTCATTTAGCTATTAGTGTTTGTAAGGAATTTAATTGCAACTCATCCCACATTCTAAGGTCATTGCATTTCATCCCATGTGCATTGTCATCTCATATTTACTTTAAGTCAAGTTTAGATTAATCTTAATTGGTTATTCTAAGAATTTTAGATTTATCATCAATTCATTTACATTACATACATTGCCACCTGCATCACAAATCATTAGAACCATATCCATAGCATATAATGTCATAAATCATCCATCACATCCTACATCATCAACATTAGTCATCATAGATACCATCCATATCATCCATATAAGCATAAACATACATCATCATAAACACATACATACATCACATCATAATAATCATCCATGATAACATCATAAACATACACGTGCATAAATAAACCATTCAGCATATAAACACAACATAGTCTCAATAAGGGTTGCAGCATATCATATAAATATCAAAATATAATGTCCACCATCTCATAAAAATACATATCCATCATATACATCGGTCATCATCCAATAAAGTACAATTACAAGGCTCTGAATCAACTCTGATCTTTGCTACTCTGCACTATTCACCCATCCTGCATATATCAAAAACTTGTGTCATGTCATCTATCCTCTATCCTCTCTAATATGAGCTACCCACATTTGACCTCTATGGTGAGTTTGGTACTCCTCTCTGCGAAGTGGTCTCTCTATAGCTACTGAATCCATGGGTGTGTGTCCTTGTTTACTGGGATGGTGCTTGCATCTACGATATTGCTCAGATGTAAGGAGGTACCCGATGTGTCGAATATGGCACCACTGTATAATAGACCACCATATAGTAGCTAGCCTCTCACATGTACTTATCCCACTCTACAGCCATATACTTGATCTGTCACTCCCCTGGGCTCTCGTTGTCCCGTCGCCTCCAGTATATTCACCTCTACCTCTGGCTTATCTTGATCCCATCTCACCGCCACCCCCTCCTCATGCTCTCTAGACACCTCTCCCTCTAGCTGAGTCACCTCTGCTCATAGCTAGCTCACCTTGGCCTACAAGCCATCCCTCTCTACCTGTATCTCCTTCATGCATTGTGATGCCTCATTTGCTAGGATCTCGTAGTCCCTTTGCCCCTCCTCCTATACCCTGGCCACCTCTACTCATAGCATGATCACCTCAACCTCCATTCTACACCTCATAGCCTCTGTATCCCTTAGTCTTTGCTCAGTGATCCATAGTCTCGCCACAACCCCTCTCAATAATACAGTCAGATCCTCTAGTACGGGTGGTACCATGGCCAATGGGGAAATATCATGAATGTCTACATCCATCACCTCCACCTCTGCCTCATCTCTCTCATCCATCGCCTCTCCCTCTGCCTCATCTCTCCTCCTCTACCTCGACCTCCTCTTGGGCTCTCCTCCACTGTCTCCCCCTCCTCCTCACCCTCCTCTACTGACCTCCTGCCTCAACCTCTCCCTATCCTCTCCCCTACTGACCTCCCACCTCGGTTGCCTCCTGCCCTCTCCTCTGTTGTCCTCTCCTCCTTGCTCTCCTCTATCCTGCTAGTCTCAGCTCATCCTCCGGTCGAAAGCCAAGTACCCATGTAATAGGCTCCTCTGGTGTAATCCATGCAGGTCGGTGTTGTACATACCATGTAGAGAATTTGACTGTCACCCCCACCTCTGCTCTCCCTACACTCCTACCCGGGTATCGTACCTACTGCAGTGTCTCCCAATGCTCTCTCGCAAACCTGGCTGTAATCAACTCCCCCCATGGTTTCTCTCGCAAGATCCATTTGAATCTCTTTGGTCCACGAGGAATGTCCTACAGAAGACCAAACTGTCTTGTCACCCGGTTCGGCCTATGTGCCTCCACTATACGTGACTCTCTCCCAACTAGATAGCATCTGATGCAGAAATACCCTTTATGTCTCTCCTCATCTCTCCTCCATTTGGAGAACCATCTTGTCATGTACAACCTCCACACTATCTGCTCCTCATGAAGATCATCTAGTGTCCTCCATCCGTCTAGGTCTCTAAAGCCCTGATAATGCCATACCCAGCCATAGTCTACCCCATACTAGTATGCCATAGGCTGCATAAGATCCTCCATCCCTCCTCTCACAACTCCTGGCCTAGCAACACTAATATGCTCCTAAGCCCATACTTGTAACAGTGTCACCTGTGTAACACTGAGTCCCCCATGATAGCACACCATGTGCATGTCCCAGTACAACTAAGCCAAAATGCATGGACACCATCAAGACTCCCCCTCTCTCTGTTCCACGATGTGTCAAATAACCTCCATGTAACTGAGACTATAGAAGCACCCACTCTTGTCTGGTATCAACTATTCGCTAATCAATCTACAAAGGTATAGTTGTAGCGGTGGTACCCCCAACACCAAGCATCTGTCCACATCTAATCCCTTCCTCTGCACTAGTAAGTCCTCTCGCCTAAATAGGACCCATATGGTCTGATCCAGTGCCTCACCCTCTGATCTCATCATGCTCACCAGGTGGCTTGCTATAGGTAGCCATAGAATCTACCACATGTCCTCTAGAGTGATGGTCATCTCCCCTATTGGGAGATGGAATTTTGAGCTCTTAGAGCTCCATTGCTCTATGAGAGCTATTAACAGTGCTCGATGTGCTCTCACTGTGGGATACCCCAGCAAGCGCAAAAGACTCGCTCGTGACAATGCCTCATGATCCTCTCCATTCATAGCTGCTATGGTCACCTCCAACACCTCTCGTGCATCTGCAGGCTCTCAAACCGCTACATCCACACAACACAACATGTCAGTCTTCTCATCCTTTTCTTTATCTTTCCCTCTTTTACATTTCTTGGCCCTGGGTTATCTTTTTACAATTTTATTTTTTTCCCCTTTGGACAATTTTCTCCAATTTTCCCAATTTGTCTTTTTTTCTTTCTCTCGGCCCATTTTATGGGCGTATCCCCCTTTGTTGCCTGCCCCTTGGGCGAGCCCACCCTCCGGATGGGCAAGCCCGCCTATCCTTGGGCGAGCCCGCCCTTCCGGAAGGCAGGTCCGCCCGCCTTCTTGACAAACAGGCGATCCCGCCGGCCTGTTGTCGTGGGCGTGTTTGCCCCTGTCAGTGGCAGAATCACCCCTGCTAGGGATGTAATCACCCTCTCTGGGGTTTAGTCGCCTATCTCCTGGCTATCCCATGTTTGGGCGTATTTTCCTGATTCCAGGGCAAGTCCGCCCTTCCCCCGTACTCTTTGACCCTTTTCGAGCACTTTTTCTAATTTTTTGGGCAAATTTACCCACTAATTGGGCAAATCAACCCCCCTTCCCACCACCTCTAAACAGGAAATTCTACCTACCTAATGGGCGAAATTGAAATTTTGCTATCTACCCATTTTTCTAATCTACCTCAATCCCAAAACCCATGTTTTTAAATTACATAAAAACTCCAAAATACACCAAAAAATGCATAAAATCATAAACAGGGTTTTGGAACTAACCTGGTGTGGAACCGCGCGCTTGTGGAAGAATCGTCATACCTTGTCCCCTGGGTGGATGATGTCGTTAGTGTAGTCCTCCAAAAAAAATTGTATCCTTCTTCTCCTCTTCTCTCTCTCACTCAACTGCCAGGTGTGCAAATGAGGAATAGTAATTTCAAAATTTACTATATATAACATTTCCCTCCTTTTTAAACTTTTTTAAGTTAAGGGTATTTTTACCCTTTATTTAAACCTCTTTGAATTCAACTAATCCTTTAACTTCCTAGGGCCGCCATTTGCACACTGTGTGTCCGTTTGACTCCATTCAAAAGCCAATCTTCATGGATTTTCGAGCTCTATCCAACAGTACCCTCTATTTCTTCACATTGATAAGTCTCCTAGGGCCCCTTTTTCTTCTCCAACTACCCTCTTGAGGGGGTGTACCCTACCATTTTCCTCCATCCCTTTGTCATGGCCATTTTCTTGCTAGACCAGGGCACCCCCTTCATTTCCCTCCATCTGGACAGCTCATGCAACTTCTCCCATGTTGGGACATCATTTTCTAGTCACTTCCTCTATAAAGTTATTTGCATTTTACTTTTCTTCGAAACACTGTTATTCTAACAATATTTGGAAGAGGGGAAAAATGTAGACATCCAAATTTGACCACTCTCATATGGTCAAATCCATCTCCTTTATTCATCTATTTCATTGATATTAATTAAATGATTTATTTAATTAATATTTCACCCTTTTTCTAAGGTTTTTAAAGTAATTAATTTAAATACTTTACCTTTCATCATTTCCTCTCTAAATTAAATAAATATATCAATTTATTTAATTTAGTCATTTAGCTTTTTGAATTTAAATCAATTTTAAATTCCCTCTTTTCTCTCTCATTGTCACATCCTTCATAATCTTCTTCTAATCTAAATTAGTTTAATTAATCTATGGTTAGGATGTGCACACCTTTAATCATTATTAATGTCACATCCTCCATATTTGGCCACTTGTTTTTAATCCTTCATTAATCTTCTTAATCACTTGTTTGCACAACCTTAATCTAATCCTCTTGTCATCTTTGGTATGTCCTATGAGTCAACCTTTCATAAGTGCTTTCTTCATTTGGCCTTGACCTCTTCCCCATGTGAATTAAAAATTCACATTTATTCATTCAATGCTTTCCTCTTCCCCATGAAGGTTGTTGGAAAAATTTAGAACCTTTCATGTGTCACATCACTCACATGGGACAAGGACTTTCTTTATGAGGACCTTGTCTTATCCCTAAGGTACTTCCAATCATGTGAATTTAAAATTCACATTTATTCGGACCCCAACTTCTCTCTTCCCCATGATGATTAGTGAGGAATTCTAAACTTCCTCACTTCTCACCATCCTTCCAACATGGGGACAAGAAATTATTTTTTAAGGAAATCTTCCCCTAATCCCAAGGTACTTGAAAGTACCTCCACCTCACATGTCACCTCTCCACATCACAAATCATTTTTTCCATCTCATTTCCACATGTCAAGATGTGAGGCGTTGTGATTTTTCAACTCACTACAGCCCTCCATCTTGTCCATGTTGGCTAAATCTTGGCCATTCAAATCCCTAGAGGCCTTTCCCCTAAAATAGAGGATTTTTGGCTTCATTTTCTCATTCATCACATTCAAGTATTCACAACTTCAACTCTCAAGTTCAAGCACTCAACACTTGCATACAAGCATTATCATCCTCCATTGTTGCATTTTGAAGCTCTCTTTGCATTTATCTCACATATTTAGCCAAACATCCACTTCCATCTTTCAATTCATCATCCAATTTAGAGTATTTTTCATATCATTGTAGATCATTTTCCATCAAGGATCACACATCTAATCTACATCAAAGGGCCAACCAAAAGGATCACTTGGATGAGGTATATCTCTTGCTTTAATAATTATTTTGTTCAAGTTAAACTAGGCTTATCTTGAGGTGGTGTTGTGTGTGTTTCTCCTTGTTGCATTTTTGTGTTTTTGCATCTTCTAGGGTAGGAAATCATGTTGCACACACCACCTATGCCCATGGATGTGTGGCCCACCATACCTACTAATGCTCTCAAAGCAATTTCAAGGTTCATTAGGGAGGATTTTAAAATCCCTTTCAAGCATGTCTAGGACATAGCGGAGGTATATTGAGTTCATAACATTGTAGAAGAAAATGTGGCCCTTAGATTGTTGGTTGCGTCTTTCAAAGGGAAGGCTCAGGACTGGTATAGATCTTTGACCTCTGACTCCATCTACTCTTGGGATGAACTCAAAGAGAAACTGTTTGAGCACTTCTCAGAGAAAGGAGATCACTCCTCTCTGCTACAACAATTGATCACTATCAAGAGAGCCCCTCGGGAGGCCCTGATCGATTTCAACACCAGGTTTCATAAAACCTAGCAAAAGATTCATGTGATGGCCAGGCCTCCAACAACTATGGAATTCATGTTCAATCTAAAGGATTTCAATTTAGACATTGTAGTCCTAATACAATCAATGGGAGGGGATACCTTGCCCGACGCATACAATTTGGTTGTATGTGCAAAGAATAGTCTAATTGACATCGAAAAGCTTCCACCACAATTGTCGATGCCCATATTCATAGAGATCTCTAGTGGACCCTGGGAAGAAGTAACTCCCAATACTTTTTCCCTGCTCCCCAACACACCAACTGCTTTGTCACTATCCATGTATTTGTACCCAAGCTCACAACCTAGCATGTCGGTCTCCTCTTCACTTGCAATGGATGTCAATGATATGAAGAGCCTCATGGGGTCCTTTGTGAATGAACTAGTCCTTATCCATCGTCAATAGGCGACCCCTCTGAAGCCTCCCATGCAAACCTATCAAGGAGGAAGGTCACCTTATCAGAAAAACACATACTTGAGGAGCTTCAAAGGGAGGTAACCAGAAATACGTGTCCACAAACTAGATAGTCCCAATCAGCATGCCACTTCAGACTGTCAAAAATAGCTCAAACAAGGATTTGGTCCTAGGTCTAAATAAACTAGCAGAAGATGACAATGCATGGTTCTTCCCATGTAACGATATTCATATGCCCTATAATTGTCTGAGGGGAAATCTTCAAAAAATGATAGATCTTGGATAATATACCCAATGATTAGGACAAGGTGGACCTAATTAGAAGAATAAATTATGAGGATGAATATGGAGGATGGGATTAGGATTGGAATCAATTTTCAAGACCTCAAAATGATTTGATTTGATTAAGGTTGATTCTCTATACTTAGGATAGGCTAATATTCCTAAGCAAGAGTTGATTGGATTTGATAACTATAGTTAAGATATGCTAATGTTCTTAAGCAAGTTTGGATTAAAGATGAAATCAAATTAAAGTCTTGATTTTTTATTAGGAGATTGGATTTGAAATGGATGATAGTGGAATAAGGATAAGGTCGGGCTAGATGAAAGCTAAATGGGTGATGACGAAAGTATATTATGTATGAACGAGATTGAGACTTTAACCAAATTTTGATGTTCAAGTGATGACTTTTTATTAAGGGTGGAGATTGGATGTATGGTTGAGATGGATAGATGGATTAATAAATGATTAGATTTTGGATGAGGATAAATGGATTTGATTAGGATTTGATTAGGATGATATTAGGTTGATAATGTGAAGGATGGGGATTAAGGATGATGATGGATGATTAAGATGGAATAATTAGGATAAATGGGGTGATTAGGGGGATAGTTAGGGTGATTATGGATGATAATGATAGCAAAAGTATGGATGAATTAGATGTGATGATTAGAATGAGATAGGATGGATTAGAGATGATATGGATTAAATTGTTGGGTTAGGATGATAATGAATGATTAGGAAGGGATGATTAGGATGATTATGGTTATGGGTTATTAGGATAAGGTGATTAAAGATTATTAGGATGAGGGGGGATGCTTAGGATGAAAATAATAATTAGGATATGATGATTAGGATATGAAAATGAATGGTCATTTGAAAATATGGAATGTCACATTAGTAATGTATAAAAAATAAAGAAAAATAGAGACAACACATGTCTATATTCTTCACCACTCAAACACCAAATCAACTAGATCCTTGATTTGTCACAAAATTACAATAAAGTAATCATATAGTTTAGGAACCCAATAAGAAAAAATATACAAAATTTACACTAATAAAGAGCATATACCAACACTTTCACATTTAAGAACCTGCAAGAAAAAACCTTCTAAAACCTTCTAAAACCACATGATCCCAAAAAAACATCTAACTTACAACTTTAAACATTCATTTCAATGCCTAGAAATTCCTTAAATCATCCTTGTGACCCTAGGCAAAATGAAATTTTAAAGTTGGACTAGAGATGTTTTGTAAATTGCAAATGATGTGCACTGTATACTTGTGGAGTTGAAAAATGAAATGAAAGATTCTTCAACTTAATAATTCCATGGAACATAAATTTAAATGCACAAAATTCGAACATAAATTAGGTTTTGTAAATTGTGTGCATATATATGATCTAGCTTGAATATACTTGTGTCCAGTTGAACAAATGAAATTGAAGATTTGAAAGTGAACTTAAAAATTCCATGTCAAACATAAAAATACAATCAAGGAATAGATGATTTAAAGGAATTTAGGCAAAATGTGCACTTTTTAATTTAGTCATGCTAGGTTTCAAGTAAATTGCATACATATATACACATGATCTAAGATTCAACAAATGAAATCGAAGATTCAAGTGAACTTAAAAGAATTCTATGTCCAACATTAAAATACAATTGGAAATATCTATGATTTAAAGGAATTTAGGCAAAATGTTTGAAAACATTTTTAAAGTCACTAGGTTTTGTATCAAGCATATATGATCTAACAGACATATTTACGTGGAGTTTCAAATGTAAATTATGAAATCAAAGATTCTTGAACTAAATTAAGAATCCCACACATGGAACAAATTTATTTAAATACAATTCCAAAAATAAATGACCAGGGCTTTGAAAAAAACCCATTCTAAATCATGTCACATGTCCAATCAATATAAATATATAGATCTAGATCTATAAAAATTTTTAGTACA